>VWYI01026686.1:529927-592895 GCA_013399455.1 Anthoscopus minutus
GCCATGCGGAGCCCGGGCTGAGCGCGGCGGCCGCCCCTCGCCATGAAGCGGCAGAACCTGCGCACGGCCGCGCTCATCCTCTGCATCTTCTCCTACCTGCTGGTGGGCGCCGCGGTCTTCGATGCGCTGGAGTCAGAGGCGGAGAGCGGCCGCAAGCGGCTGCTGGAGCAGAAGCGCGGGGAGCTGCGGAGGAAGTACCGCTTCTCCGCCGACGATTACCGGGAGCTGGAGCGGCTGGGGCTGCAGGCCGAGCCGCACCGCGCCGGTCGCCAGTGGAAGTTCGCCGGCTCCTTCTACTTCGCCATCACTGTCATCACCACCATCGGTGAGTGCGGGCAGCCCAGCCGGCGCGCCCGGCATCCCTCCATCCCTGAACCTCCGCACTCCGTGTTCCTCCATCCAACCTCCCTACAGCCCGTGCCCCTCCATCCCTGCTTCCCATGTCCCCCCGTCCCCACTCCCCTGCATCCCATGTCCCTCCATCTCCATGTCCCCGCGCCCCATCCTTCTCCAGCCCCACACCTCCAGTACCCCTGGCTGCTCCAGGACAGTCTGGGGGGTGCCCGCATGACAGAGGCAGGTGTCACCCTTGCAAGGCAGGAACATCTCTTCAGGCCACCCCCGAGCCGACCCTGTGGGACCCCAGTACCCAGTGGTGGGCGAGGCAACCCCCTGCCAGGCTGGGGCCACCCTGCTCTGGGGGCACTGCTAGGACTGGGGCCGAAAGACACGATATTGTGGGAGGCAGCAGCTTGTTGTGCCTCTGCGGGAGCCTTTGGAGCAGGCAGCTGCCAAAGTTGGCAGCGGTGTGGGAGGGAAGTGGTAAGGGCCATGTCTGGCCCCTGTGCTGGCTGTAGCCAGTGAGCTGGGTGAAGAACTGGGCAAGAATTGTTGGCTTCTTTGCTGGCTCCAAACTCTGGGTGTTTGGCTGTGTGAGACCTGCTCCACGGAGCCAAGAGAGCCACGAGCCACTGCCTGCTGCTCTGCTGGCACAGAAGCCTGCAGAGACATGGGTGTCAGCTTGGAGGGGAGTGATTGAATCGCATTCAACTCCCCAGTAGACCCACTTATCCATACTAGAGCCCAGTGCCTTGGTTTGTCTGCTTCAATTTTGCAAGATAATGAAACTAAATTGAATGAAGGTTGCCTTAATTTAGGTGAGATTAGCCACTTGGGAGTTGAGTATTGTTTAATTAATCCACTTTGATTAATCCATGCACCCTTGGCATCCCATGGGGGTAGATAGGGATCCTGTGCTTGTGTCACTGCTTGTGCTGGGATTTCAGTCGGCAGATGTGTTTTGGAGGCAGGAATCCTGAGGCCAAATCCTGCCCTGGCACAGCCACCTCCTGTTCTTCAGGACAGGACTTTAGCCTTACCAAAGGACTTGGGATGGTTGAAATACTTTTGGTGGCTGGAAGCATCATCCCTCAGGACAAGGGTTGGTGGGATCGACTGCACTGTGTTACCAGAGGACAAGAGGTGAAAGAGGGACAGGTTATCCTGCAGGCCTTGCCTGGGGTCTCCATGTGCTCCCATGAGATGTGGTATGAGGTTTGTGCAGCTGGGAACACACATGGTCAGCAAGCTACAGTGGGCTCAGGGCATGGTTCAGGTGAGACCCTAGCAGGGGGAAAGATGAATGGCTTCAGCAAAAATCCCCATTATCATCTGACAGGTTATAGCTTCATTTACATGATTTTCCTGTTGGCTGTGACAAACAATGGCTGTGCCTATCAGACACCCTGTGTGATAAATAATTTCAGCCCAGGTGCCATATTTCTTAAACACTGACATGTTAGATCTCTTTATATTGGGCTGTGCTCCAAATCTCAGTTTTAATGTTATTGTAGCTGTGTTTACTCTTTCTAATTCCCTTTGTCATTTTGAAACCATCAGTCAAACACTCCTTCAATAGTCTCTCAGGGTATAACAATTGTTTTTCCACTTACTGCTCTTCTGGATCATTATATTTACATCCTCATTGCTGTCATTGTATCATCTTGTAGCCTGGGACCTGGTGATTGCACTTGGTTATTAAGCTTGGATCTGACTGGGAGGTTTTGCCACTGCAGTCTCCTGTCTGTTCTCTATTTCATGAAATGTGGCATGCAGGCATTAAATTAATCATTTTTGGTTGTGTGAATATGTGAACAGAGACAGCAATTAGAAGCTGGTCCCTATTGCCTGCTCGCAGTTCAGAGCACAGCGTGGGAAAGGAAAATGCTGTCCTCAGCCCCTCAGCCCTGTCCCATGTAGGAGTTTCCTGGGCTCAGGAGCCCGGGATAACATGGTTATCCTCCTCGGATCCTTCCATCACTGGGTGCAGCATCTTCCCCAAGTGTCCTGGAAATCCACAGGGAGCAAGAACTGAGGTGAAGCCAAGTCACAGCTTAGAACAAGACTGTGGGATAATAAGAATGCGTTGTCCCCCATGTTCTCCATGCAAAAGTCATGCAAATTCCTGCAGAAAGTGAAAACACAAATAGCTGTTTGTGGAAGGCCTGGCAGCAGTGCAGGAAGGAGCTGGCGCTGTTCTGCAGGCACCTCCAGAAGGGAAGTTTCAGGCCGTGGTAGTTTCTTGTCAAAGCAACTCAAAAGAAAGGCTCAGATGCCTTTAGATGCCTTTGGATGCCTTTGGATGCTGTTACCTCTAATACCATGTGATTCCCTTGCTCTGAGTTTGCTACTCATCCTCTGAGGTCAGGGGCCACCGATTTCTGCTGAGCTGCTGTAATTGAGGTGGGCACAGAATCGCTGGAGTCCGGAAGATTGCAGTGAATACCTCACTGTGCCTCACAGTGTAATTGTGTGTGTCCTTGAGTCACAGCTCTGAAACTCGGGCCAAGGTGGAGAAATTAAATCTCAGAAGGCGTTCAAGGAGAACCTTGTCCTCCTGGAGCTCCTTGTCCCCAGGAAAAGGGCTTACAGGGCTGCGGTGGCATAAATGCTCCCTACTCTGCATCTAAAACAGCACAGCCCCTCCTCCCCAACAGTCCAGTGGTGCTTTAGGTCTGAGTCTGTGTGACACTGGAGTGGGCCTGCAGAAAGCCTTCCAGACTTGGCTGCTCCTGTGGGGACTGTCCCTATAGCACAGGGTTGCAGGGTCACTCTGGCTGCTGTCCAAGAGGCCACAGAGCAAGTGCTCCTAGAGCTGAGACTCAAATGTGCATGTGACACTGGATGGCTTGGAAGGAGGAAGAGGAGGAGCATGTGACAGGGGAGGTGACAATGCCCCTGCAAGGGCACTTGTGGATGGTCCTGGCTGGGTGTGTACCTCCCCCACAGGGTGACCTGAGCTGTTGGTCTCAGCATCTTGCAGAGCCTCTGTTCCCCTTGGCTGTGGGGTTCAGGGTACCCTGCACACCTGGCACTGGCATAGCATCATGGCCTCTGAATTACTCATGAGCTGCAGGAGGCTTGCAGACCCCAGTCCAGGTCTAGGCCTCCTCTTGGCCTCTGTGATGCTGGGAGCTATCAGGAGGGTACTTTCTCTCTTAGAGGTCAAATGAGGTTCTGCCTACACAATACTGCAATGTGCCTCATCCCAAAGGATGGGCATCCCACGGCCCCATTAGCATTGCCTACAGGCACTGAGTCATTTTCCATTCTTTCCCCCATTTTTCTACTGCTCTGCTTGGTCACAGGGCAGCCTTGCTGCAAACCCCAGTGAGGGCTTGACACTGCCTTTCCTCTTTCCCGTGTCCTTCACAGGTTATGGACATGCTGCTCCCGGCACAGACGCTGGTAAAGTCTTCTGCATGTTCTACGCCATCCTGGGCATCCCCCTGACGCTGGTCATGTTCCAGAGCCTGGGGGAGCGCATGAACACCGTCGTGAGGCTACTGCTCAAGAAGATCAAGAAGTGTCTGGGCATGAGGACAACCCATGTCTCCATGGAGAACATGGTCCTGGTGGGCTTTCTGTCCTGCATGGGCACCCTGTGCATCGGCGCCGCAGCCTTCTCTTATTTCGAGGGCTGGACATTCTTCCATGCCTATTACTACTGCTTCATAACCTTGACCACTATTGGCTTTGGAGACTTTGTGGCTCTGCAGAAGAACGAGGCTTTGCAGAAGAAGCCCCCGTATGTGGCTTTCAGCTTCATGTACATCCTGGTGGGCCTGACTGTCATCGGCGCCTTCCTCAACCTGGTGGTGCTGCGGTTCCTGACGATGAACTCGGAGGACGAGCGGCGGGACGCCGAAGAGCGAGCCTCGCTGAGGAGAGCCCGCAACAACATCCACCTCAAGCCAAAAGAGGACAGCCGCAGCAGCAATGCCATTTTTCTCCCTGTGGAGGACAGGACGAGCCAGATGAATCTGATCCCGCTGGTCCAGGAGGACGCGGAGAGGCAGCGGCGCCAGTCGGCCGCCTCGGCAGCCGAGGTGCCGTCCTTCTGTACCTGCCTGTGCTACAGACCCCAGGTGTGTGGCAGCCCAGCGCCCTCCCACCCCGAGACCCTGAGCTGCCACACCAACCCTGTGTATTACAACTCCATTTCCTACAAAATCGACGAGGTGTCCCTGAGCACACGGGGTCAGACCGGCTCTTCCCCGGGGAGCACTTTGTCTTCCAACAGCCCTCGCTGCCGGCAGCACCCCCGGCTGCGGAGGAAATCCATCTAGGAGCGCGTGCTGAGCTGTACTCAGCGCTCGAGTCTTACTATGATGATAAACTAAGAACAGAGATGTCAGGTTCTTCTTACTCATTTTTTTCTGTTCCTCTCCCTCCCCCCAGCAGGAGCCTCTAAATCCTGTCGGGAAATAATGATTCCTTTTTTGCAGGCACTGAATGACATTGTTCGTTTTTCTTTGCTTTTTCCTCCCAAGTAGGTTCGAGCATTTGGGACTGGCAAGAGCCCCCCCTGCCCCGATGGGAAGCCCAGTGAGCTGTAGGTTTGCTCTCCCACCTCCCTGCTCCCCAAAGGGTGAATTGATGCCCTCCCACACTGTTGATCCTTGGCTGCGGCTGCTGCCAGCACATGGCTTTTGCTCCATGGGCTGGGTTGCATTTGCTGAGTGTCAAAAGCAAAGCATGTGAGCAAGCCTTGCAGGGCTGGGGACCTCTAAGTTGTCCCCTGGCACCAGGTGCAGGTAAGTCAGTGCCACACAGGAGGTTTGCAGCTAGTGGGTGGGAAGGGAGAGGTGGGCAGCAGGGAATGGGCTGCAGTCCTGAAGCTCAACACACGGGGACAGCTTCATGGAAGAATTTAATCTCCTGTGAGCAGCCCTCTGGGTCTGAGCTCAGGTTTGTGGCTGGCTCAGTGCTTTTGGAAGCTAGAGGCCCATGAACTCACCTACTTGCCCAACAGCACACCTTGCCTCTCGTACCTCACAGGTAGGTCCCCTTGGCTGAAATGGCTTGAGGGACCCTGTGCCCCATTCCCAGGGGAAGCTGAACTTGTCCAGCCCAGTCCAGCCCCAACCCCAGCTCTCCTTTGTGCTGAGCCCAGACTGTACTAGGGGCAGCCCCAGGGGGAGCCTTCCTGAACTACACAAAGGGCTTGGTCCTAAGGAGATGTTTTTTACTTAGCTAAAATCACCCCTTCCTTCCCCACCTTTCCTCCAGCTGAGAGCCCAGCAGCTGTGCCAGCTCCTCACCTCCTCCCAGCCCCTGTGAGCCCATGGGTTTGTGCTTGTGGCTGCTGGGCTTATCTGAGGTGGTGCTGGTCCCATCTCCACGTTCATCCCCGTGTGAGATGTGGTACCTGCACAACCACACCCGGGTGGCTCTTTCCAGCTGGTGACCCCAGCGTGGCCTTTGTCCATCCTGTCTCATTTGCATGAAAGCTGGGCTCTGACAGTGGTTGGAGCTCTATTTGATTTTTTTTTCTCTAATAAGGGACATTTTCACTCTCAGTTCTATCTCAAATACCTTCTGAGGGCTTTTTTGTGCAGAAATAGCCCCTTTTCCTGGTGGGGAAGGCATGCAGAGTTGCCAGCATTCGAAGGTCTCAGGGCAAGCTTTGCTCTCTCCTCCTTTTGTTCTGGGTGGCAGCTTAATAAAAGGTGAATCCATCTGGTGGTGATTGATTATTTGTCACGAGGAAGAGCAAAGGGATGTGTCCAAGCCCCAAACCCCAGGCTGGCTCCCTGTGGGCAGGCTGCACAGCCTGGGCACGCAGGCAGGGAGGAGGATGCAGGTGCTGCTTGGGCTGCCACCAGGGGCTGGTTTGTGACACATTCACCTGGGTGCTCCCCAGCCCCTTTGGGTGTGTGACTTTCCAGGGGCTGGGAGGTACAGCAGCTGCCTCTCTGCACCAGTGGGCCCAGGTCTGCACCAGCTGGGTGAGCCTTGGTTTAAAGAGAAAGAGGAAGGGGTAACAAAGCAAGATATGTGTGCAAAAATAGGCTTAAAAAGGAGGCTTTCCTTGGCTTCTCAGCTCCTCAATGTGTCACTCCACACTGATCCCACCAGCTCAGCCCTTTTGTTGCCATGTCCCATCTCCTCCACCCTCCCCACATATTTCAGCCCAAGGTTTGGCTGTGCTGCCCTTTGCCATCAGAGCTGAGCAGATGGAAATCTCTCCCTCTTTCCACATTGAGCCTTGGATATCCTCCCAGTGGCCAAGATGGAGCTGCACCTCTCACCCTCATCCACCATTGTGGAAAGAAGCAGATCTTCAATTCCTGCTCAAGTCACACCTGGGTGGTATTGCCCTGGTAAAATCCACAGCTGGTGAAGCTGGAAGCAGGAGATAACCTGAGTCCAGAGGCTCAGCCAGCCTTACACTTTCCCTCTGGATTCAGCACAGCACTGCCTAAGCTCAGTGGCTCTGTAGCTGTGTCCCAGAGCCCAGGATGCAGCCATGCAAGGGCACAGCCTGGCAGAGGCAGCAGGGCTGGCAGTGACCTCTGCACCCCGGAGGGCAGTGTTGGTGGCGAGGTGGCACTGCAGAAAGTAGGGCACCTGCTCTGGCTGCTGCTGCTTCCATGTGGCCTGAGCTTCCAGGCAGCACTGCTTGGCTGCTCAGTGACAGCCTGAGCCCCATCCTGCTTGGGAAGCTGGTGGTGGTCTGAGGGTGGGAGATGCTGGGCTGCCTCCTCCTCCTCCCTCTTCCATCACTGCTCCCCTGGGGGCTGTAGCTAGGGCAGGTGGAAAGCTGCCTCTTGGTCTCACCCTGATGACCTGCAGAGAGATTTGGAGGCATGACAAACACCCTTTATTCTTAGTGAACTAAGACTACGACTTTGAGGTCCCTCATTCCCAAGGGAAAAGGACTTGTAGTAGCTCCCCAGAGAATGGTGCTTGTTCTCAGCACCACCACCTCCTCCCACAGACCCCTCCCAGCAGGATCCCCCAGACATTACGCACCCAAGGGCTCACAGCTCCAGGTCACCCAGGCAGCAGCTGCACACCCAGTAACATCTGAGGGTCTCCTTTCCCTGGAAGACCCCGGGCTCCCCTGCACCTACACTGGATGTTCCAAACAGCCTTGGTCACGGGTGATGTTTTTTCTGCCAGCAGTCTTCACCTCCAGATTTTCAAAATCACCCCAGAATGGCCAGGGCTGACCATGAAGGGTCTTTGAAAGAAAAGAGCAGGAGCTTTAGACTGGAGTGGTGAGCAGAGCACAAGTGGGAGCAAACTTAGCTCTGTGCCTGGAGATGCCCAGGGCCAAATTACACCCAGAAGTGGCTCCGGGAAATGCAGGTTTGAAGCTGGGGCTGATTGAGGGGGCATGGAGCACTGGGATACATCAGGCTGAGCTGCTGTCATTCCCTACAGGCACAAGGAGAAGGAAGAGTCCAGCTGAAATCCTAGGCTGAAAATAATGGTGGTGACAACAGAGAGGGCAGAAACAGTCCACAGAAAACCTCCAACACACCGTAGGAAAAAAAAAGGTTTTATTATCACCATTATCAACGTTTTCATTAGCTTAACACTGAACTGTAAATCACTCAATCATTACATATTGTCTGAATAAAACCTACAGACAGGAAAAAAGTATAGCAGAATCCTCTCCTGACTACAGACGAGTGGCTGGCGTCCCACCTTCCACCCAAGGCAGCCCAGGCACCTTGCAAGCCACTTGCCACCTGGGCAAGCAGGCTGCCCAGCTCCATTGCCTGTGTTCCCTCTGGCTCCACAGAGATTACATCTCACCAAATGATGTTAAAAACCTCCACAAAGTTTTGGAGAGGGTTACAGAGGCCAAAAAGAGCAGGTCTCAGCTGCACCCACTCCTAGGGAAAAGCAAGAGGAGTGTTCTAGTGTGTCTGAAAATTTACTGGGTTTTGTAGAGCAATTAATCGAGTAAAAAGGTTTAACCTGTGAAAGCAGATTTCCCTACAGTGGCCAGGCCCTGGCAGTGGGGAACAAGGCAGAGCTCCAGTACGGTGGCAGAGTGGGATGGGAGCAGGGATGGGCTGGGGGTGGCCCCAGCCCCGAGCAGAGGCCAGCTCTGCCACAGCGCCCGGGGCTCCAGCGGGCAGCGGGTATGGATCCGTCAGTGCAGAGATGCCTCGGGCAGCCTCAGTCCCCTCGGGCTGGAATAAGGCCTCGTGTCGAGAGGGAAGTGGGGACCCATGTAGGGAGCACAGGGTGCTGGGGAAAGCAAAAGGAAGGCAGAGGAAAGCTCGCTGGGACTCCCCCTCTCCCTGGCCAGCAGAGGCAGCTCCCTGTCTTCTCCTGGCTGTCGGTAATGGCACATCCCGCCTGCCTGGGCTGCCGAGCCCCTGCAGAAGCCCCTGGCTCCTTCCAAGGATGGGAAAGGAAGCAGTTTGAATGCAGGACTGCTACAAAATGTTGGCAGGACACGGGCATCCCTGGTGGGTGGCAGGCCATGGCAGTGCTGCGTGAGGGGGTCTCGGGGGAGGCACTGCATCCCCAGGTTGCCCTTTCACCATGCAGGGTGCAGCTTGCAGGGACAGGGAGGAAAACAACCCCAGTGTGGTGAGGCTAGGGGAACATGCCTTAAGATTCACCCTCCAAACCTCACTTTCCCTGACTCCAAAGCCAAAACCAGCTCCAGGTCTAGAAGATGGAATCATCAAAGCAGAGAGCAGAGTGCAGCACTGGGACAGGAGCAACAGCCCCTAAGAAAAAACTGCTGAAGGATTTGAAGCTCCAGGCTGCTATTTAGTGGGACCTGGAGTCCCAGCAGGCAGATATCCTAACACTTGGTGCCCAAGCAACTTCAAAAACCAGCTCCTGCAAATCTTGTGGGATGGCTTCAACAAGGTGTGCCTCAATCATTCCCTTGGTTGGTTCTGCTCCTACCATGGCTCAGGGAGTGGAGCTCACGGCTGCCTGGGCACAGTGTGTGCCCACATGGCCTCTCTGCCAGACACAGCCCTTCCCTGCCCTACACAAGGGGCTCAGCCCATGTAACATGCCCAGAGTAAATGCCAAGGCTGTCCATGGACTTGGCCAAGCTGGCATTAACAATACTGCTTTGGTTGCCATTTTAGCTACTGGAAAGTCACAAAGGGAAAGTCCAGGGTCATCACCTCTGTTTGCTGGTGCTCTGGAAAGGGCTGGTGCAGGGTCCTTCTGTTTCAGCCACTAAAGTGCAATGAACCAAATGCTACAAAGAAACTCTCCCCAGTTCCTCTCCTCCACCAGGATTAAGTGCAGCTACCAGGGGGAAGGGAGGGCAGAGGGTGCCTGTACTGTGGGAAGAGCTTGAGGCTCCCCAGGGATGAGTGTGATGCTGCTGTTGTGGGTGAGCAGCTGGGGATGGACGTGAGGCTGCTTGGTCACGGGACATGGCCACTGAGCAGAGGAATCTGGCAGTGAGAGCTGAAGCCACATTTTGAGAACACCCAATCACTTGCAAACTCCCCTGTGGAGTTTTGTTACTGTGTTCACAGACACACACCTTGGCTGGTGTGTACATAAAGCCTTTCACTTTTCACTGATCATCCTCTTTTCTAAATGCTTGGCTCAAATCCAGCAGCTGCAATTTCATTTTAGATGCTCCCTCCAGGTCACAATACGCCCTGGACTCCTCTGCTGATGGCACTTTGCATTCACTCATCTCTCTCTCTCTTCAAAGCATTTCACAAAAAACAGGAATTCTTCCAGCATTCCTTGGGGCTCCCAGCACCACTGGGATCTGCTGCTGGCACAGCCTGGCAGTGTTCTTGAGAACAACTTGGACACTTGTCCTATGTGAAGTGCTGTGAGGAATCCACAGGCAATGGACCAGGATGCTGTTCTGAAGTTCTTTTATTCTATGCACTGCATCAGTGATGGAGCTGACTTAAAATCCTGATCCTGCCACTTTAGAAAAATCAGAGAGCTCAGCACTAGCAAATTTCTGAAGAAAGGCACAGAACAGCCTGTGCCTGTTTTACACCTTGGTCCCCCATGATCCCCTGCAAAGGCGCAACCTCTCTGCCTTGGGTGGAATTTTCTAATAAAGTGGACAAATACCACCTATGAAATGAACAAAATAACCCACCGAGCCTTTAAAGAAGATCAGCCCAATCTGCAGCTCTGAAAAAAACCCCTCCCTTTAGCCTGCCCCAGGTTATTCCTCAAGGAAAATAGGCAGCTGTCAGGCAGAACTCAAGTGGCCCCAGAGTGCAAAGGCTTTTTTGCTTTATCAGGGCTACAATGGCAGTGGGAACCATTCTCGTCAAGTTACAAATACTAGATAGCCTAAGAAAAACAGGAGATTGAAACAGTCATGAAGTTTATACTGAAACTATTTTTTACCTCTGTAGTATGAAGTCACCCACAGCTGTTTCTTTCTTCACCTAAGAGAGATCTCATGTCGATGGGCACAGACACTCACAGAGAAGTCTATAGGATGAATATATCTCACAAGGCAACAGCCCAGTCTTTGTTTTTTACAATCAAAGTTAATATGGATCTTTTTCAAAAGTGATGTTGTTGAGATTGAAGACAATTATAAACTGTATCAACAATATGTACTACAGCCTGCAAGTCACAATCTGTGCACACCCAATGGAATATATTATTGCTTGGTAGCCTATTAGACTTTGTTTATAAAAAGATTTTTATACAGAGTACAGGATTATGACAAAACTAGCTAAGTTGTTCTCATCTTGAAAATACAACATCGATTCTTTCAACAAAGTAGCTGAGAGTTAATGAACAATAACAAATATTTACTAATAATTTTATGGCCAGTTTGAACAGAATTTCTTATAGGACTCTTTTCTGGTATTTATTTACATATGCCTCTTTTCTTTTGGAAAAAAGTTGATAAAATATAACAAGGAACATAGAAATCAAAAGAATGAGTAAACTTCATACCAAGAACATCAAACGTTTTTGAAAACACTAAATTATGTTACCTGTTAAAAAACATACATATCATTTTGTTTTTAAAGAAAAATATTTTTCCTGTTTTAAAATATTACCAACAGCATGTAATAAACTAACTTAAAATGAGTTTCATAAAAAAGTTGTCTTGCTGTCTAAACATTACTAAACATGCTTAGGTTGAGGTTTAGATTAAGATCATTAACTGCCTCAACATCTTAAAAACAGCTCCTTTACAGGAACTTGTGATATTCATACTCCAGAAGACCTGCAAATTTAGAACAGTACAATGATAAAGGATCTGGTAGCTAGCAACAATAAATATATATTTTCATTCAAAGCAAATAATTCTGCAATGTCCTTTGAAACAATCCACGCCCAAGAAATGCTGGCCCTTCCCCTGCCCACAGTGCCTGCAGGGAAAAGGGATGCTCCAGCAGCTCCAGATGCAGGATGAGGACCCATGGATTGAATTGCAGAGTGAGGACCTTGGCCAGACCAGCTGTGTTGGGGCAAAGGGGAAAGAAACACCAGGAGACTGGGAAAATATCACATTTTTTTGCCTGAACAAACCAGGACCAACTATGGTCATGGCTGCTTTTTGCTCAGAGTACAAAGAGGACAAAGACTCTCCCTGTGTGCAGGGGATTCCCACTGGGGAGAGATCATTCTGCTCTCAGCATCAGGATTTCTTTGTTTTCCAAAATGCAGGTAACATTCAGGGATTGGCTCTCCATGGTTTTGTTGACCAGCAATGCTCCCATTACCTTTACAATGTAGCAGCTCATGCACAAGGAACAGAGAATCAACCCTGAGTTGGGCAGGTACTTCCCTCTCCTCAGTCTCATCCCTCAAAATCATTCACCAACCAAAAAATACTGTGACAACTTTTTTTTTTCTTTTATTTAAGTCTCCTGCTCTTCCTCTCTCCCTCCCTGACTGCAACCACCAGCAAGACTCAGGCACAGGAAAAGACTCAGCCAGGACTTGCAAAGCGGACAGAAGTTCAGCTTTCAGCTGCTCATCACTATGGCAAAATACTGCTTTATACACAACCACAATGGTAATCCCAACTCTCACATCACATCACCTTAGACAGAAACTGGCCAGCCAAATTTTTTAGGGAAAAGTGGGTTAGGCATTATAAAAGATAGGCTATTCCAAGCCTGAGACTTGTCTTGAATGCTACACTGGGAGTCTTAGATCGATGGGAAACTAGAAGAGTTCTTTTTTGACTACAATACATCATGGCCAGTGCAGGAATCATGAGTGATGCAAGAATTTAAACTGCAGGGTACCATGCAACTCCCCTGGCCTCACTCTGTGTCCCGTGGGCACTCACAGAGGGGCTCCTGTGAGCCTGCACTTGCCAGTTCATGTGCCTGGGCTGTGCCTGGCAGCCAGGGACTGCAGTGCCCACTTACTGGGGAGAAACAGGACTTGGGAGTGAGGAAAACAAAAGTGAGAAGCACTGGACCACAATCAACCTCATCAAAAATACAGAAGAAAATAGGACAGAGCAGACTGTGAAAACTGCCTCCAAATTACAGAACTGGAGATGTTAACAAAAACAACACAACTAGAACCTTAACTTCTTTATTTTACCCTGCCAGTGACCTTTCAGCATGATTAAAAGCAGACAAAGATAGTCCTCGGTGTTCAGAAGTCCTGTGGTAACTAAATTGATCATCACTGAGCCTGCAGAGCTTTCAGAGGGGCAGGAAACAGAGACACGTTGCATCTGCCAGGCACACAGGAACTGAGCTTTTCGACAGACAGTCATTAAACAAAGTTTTCTGGGGAAATATTTTTGGCATATATAGTCTCCTACTTCCCATTAAACACTGCAAAAATGCTGCATTCATCTTACAGGACACAGGAAACTCAGGATTAACTTAGCTCTTACTGGTAGATAATGTCCAAACTAAGTACCAATACAAAGCTTTCAGCATAAATTAAAGGCAGAAGCCCTGTTGTCAAGTCTGGCATGTACCTGGAGCTCCCCACAGTCCCTTTTAAAGTCATAGCTATTAAAAGATCCAGTGCTACAAACCTCTAAATCTACCTAATCTAGTCTAGTTCATACACATATTTTACAATATTGCCTAGTACTCACTACATACCAAGAGGAAAAGATGCTGACTTGAATTACAATAAATGTGCTTCTTTTTTCAAAATAAAAATAAAAGAGAGAGTGCCACAACATAGTTTGACCAGCATGCAACAAACTTTCTTCAGCTAATATATAGAAATTGTCTAATACGATTAGAAAAAATAATTAGTGAGAGGCAAGAGACATATTTGATCAAGGAAATTAAGAGATTTATCTGAAATGTTGAGGCTTTTGCCACTGAAGACTCAAAAAACTAGTCATTCTATGTCCCCTGTCCTCCTTCCCTCTCCTTTGTACTATATAATTTTTTACAGATTATTGTAAGGCCTATATGATTTTTGCACCTATCCTGTAATTTATCTCAAAATAATTTAAAATGCCATAGACAAGCTAGGACCAAAAGCAACTGCTTTTACCATCCACTCAACACTCATGCTTTTACTCTAAAAAAGCTGAGGTCCACATGCAGAAATAAATGCTCAGTATTTCTCTATGACAGGCCAAGAATCTGCTCATTTTTACATGGGACATGGGATCTTCACTTTTAAATCACAAAGTAAAACATCTCCAAAAGCTTATTCTGGGACAGCAGTCATCAAACCCTCATTTAGGAACTAAGACAAAACCTAGCCAAAACAGAGCTATCAACAGAAAATTTTTGGAGATTCTCTGTGATTCTGGATAATTTAATTGTCTGAAGGATCCAGAGCACTTCCTCCAACACGTGGCTCTGCTGGCAGCAGCTGCCACAGCTCAGCAAATGTGCTTTACTCATTTAATGAACAGAACACACGTGCTGTGACCACTGTGCCATGACATTTCTCACTCACCACCTCTCTGTGCTTTGGGGATCACATCTCCTCTTGCAGGACACTTAACAATGTCTGTGGAGTACCAGCACTGCCTAAAGCTCCCCTCTCCCCACAAGGAAGGTTATGGGCTCTCCAGCACCTTCTTCTCAGATGGCAAACTGAGATTTCTTTCTTCTGCACCCCCAGAACCCTCCATTTCCTCTCTCATGGCAGAATAAAACAGTCCTGTGTCATGTCTGGGAAGGAAGGGCAGCATCTCCAGCAGATATGTACCAGTACCAAGGAGATGAAGGAGAAAAGCAGGGGATAGAAGACATCATGACTGAAGGATGCACAGCAACAAGTAAGGGAGTCAGCAAATTACAGAACGCCTTATCTGACAATACAAAACACCTCAAGCTGCAAGTGTGATGTTCAGCTCCCACTTCTAGTGCTTTGGGGTTTTTTTCTGAGCAAAACTGCAGTTAATGAGCCTGCTAAGCTCAAACTCTGTTTAAATTGTCTGCTCCAAGTAGGTGCTACTGGTTCTCCCACCAAGTATGCTTCATCAGCAGTGTTAGACACGTAATGCAGTAAAGACACTTGCTGGTAATTTGGCACAGTTTGAAAACACAGCAACGACAGTGTTACAGCTAACATGACTCAGTGACAGGGAACTGATTCTAAAGAAAGAGTTGCAGGTTTCTTTCTTCTTCTTCTTCCTCTCAGAAAGACATTATAAAATGACCTAATGCTTCCCCTTAAATTTTCTGTTCCTGCTCTTTTTAGGCCAGATGATGACCTCTAAATTTTTCAGGTACTTTCTTGTGAAAGAATTCATATTAGAAATTTCTAAGATATACAGCTAAGAGAAATTCATTCCTTACTCCCCTCAAATTCTTTCGAATGCTGCAACTTTCCAGGGTTAATACTGATCTGAAACAAGGGTCCAAGAATGACAGCGAGAGAAGTGAAACAAGAGGTGTATGTCTAATTTGACAACTAGGACTCATGCCCCATGGCACCTCCTCCTCGGACAGAGAGGGCACAGTGCCCTCCCCCTCGTCTTCTGTCTAAGGTCACTGGTTTATCCTCCTCTTCCAGCTCCACAAGAACTGATTGAACATGCATTGCGCTTGAGGTCAGAGTTCCAGCAAACAAAACCTTGACAGCATGTTTGAAAAACAAAAGCAGTTCCCCCTTCCTTACTCACTAAGACCTGTCACAGCAGGGTCCCACTGTGCTCTCCAGGGAAAGCTGTGAGGACTGGCGCAGGAGCGGGCCTGTAGTGGGATCTACCATGGAGGAAGTTGGGAAGAGCTTGTACCAGCCGATTGCTAAAGATGACAAATCCAGTTCTTCCAGGAGAACCCTGGCGACTCCCATGAAGTGCTTGCGCTCCATGCGTCCGTAGTTTCCCCAGACTATCACCTTAGGGACAAGAAGGAGGGGCACAGTTAATCCTCCAACTTTCACACTTCCTTGGGAAGCACAAATCTGACCAATCCTTCTACTCATCCAACTCTCTAGAGCTTTACTACAGCCCGAGAAGACCAGAAGTATTTACTCTACCAATAGGTGACATGAGGCTCTGGCTGATGATATTACTTTTTTATTTTAAGCACATGTTTAAAAATCCTAATGTTATTGGACTTTTTTTTCCCCCCTCCCATGAGACAGAGGTAAATGTGAACATGGATAAAACACCATTCTGCTGGGCAGGCACAGCACCTGCACAAAGTATTCTGAGGGCTGCAGTCCAACACCTGCAGGTGAAATCTGGTCCTGGCATATAACAAACCTTGGACACACCAAAAGGTGACCTGAGCAGGAAGGGCAGGAGGAGCACCTGATCTGGAAAAATAAACCAACAAAAAAAAAAGGTGGGCAACAACTTGGGCCAAAAGCCAACAGTTGGAGGAGAAAAGCATCTTTGAACTTCTGCACACAGAGCTCGTGCCACAGAGCAGATGGAGACGAGGCATGGCCACTCACCTGGAGGAAGGGCAGGAGCCAGGGACATGACACGAGGGGCACACGTGAGAGACATGCAGGGCAAGCAGCACAGACGGCCAAGAAGGGCTCACAGACACACAGGAAGGGCTAATGAAAGAGCTGGCAGAGGAGCAGGGAAAGCTGAATCACACTTACGACATGATGGAGACCAGTGGGTGGAAGAACAGATGCAGTGAGGGTCATGGGCTTAGGCATGCTGGAGGTCTGCACGTGGCCAGGTGGCCCTGTGTGGCTCAAGACAAAGGTGATGACTGACTGCAGAGTGAGTCCGTGCTCTGAAGAGGAGAGGATGAGTAGGATGGGTTATGATGACAATTAGTGATCTCTGGCTAATCCTGACAGCTTTTTTCCCTAGGCTCCTAACAACCACAACATACAATTTTCTGTAAAATGAGGTAGGAAAGACAATGAATGTCAATCAAAAACCAAAAATTCACACTCCAGGCTAGTAGGAGACAGAGCAAGCCACTGCACAGATTGGGTTTGGTGACGTGGCCATCAGCAAAAAAGCCAAGCTCCTCAATCTATTCTTGGAATAAGTGTCTTTCCTGGAAGCAAGGCAGCAAACAAGGAAACCCATACAAGGCAAGAGCAGACCAAGCCAGGTCCCACTCCATCTCAGCCATAAATTACTGAAATCATTGCTGCATCAGAAGAAAACGCTTCTAATCAAGGTAAATGAGGTGGAAGTCACTAAAGAAAAGGGTCCAGTGGGTTAGCTGGAAATTCATATGCCAGTGGAGGTAAAGAATAGAAACTCATGGATCAATTACATTAGTATTACAAATAGATTTCAGCCAGGCTTTATTGGATGGAAATTATTTTTATATGATTTAACAATACAAATCACTCTTTGTTCTGGAAACATAAGTACAGAGTTGAAAATATGAGTATGGCAGAAAACATATGGCAGTAACAGAAAAGAGGTAGAAAAGGGCAGGATATGTGATTGAGTGATGGCAAAGCAAAGTGCCCTGAATGTCTGTAAACATGGGAGGCAACCCATGCTGCAAGATCGTTTAGCACCTATAGGTACCACTCATCTCCTAACTGGGTGAGAAAAAAAGCATTAAAAAAACTTAAAAATCAATTCTTTCCTGGTAGGCACTCATGGTACCTGGCAGGGTGTCAAATAATCATCAGCTTGAGTACAAACCTTTCCCTTTGTTAAGTTCAGATCGAGTGCATTTGGTTCGATGAAAACATTAGCTTTTTCTCATCTATGTTAATTATCCAGCAAGACAGGACTAAATATCTTCCATGACAGGTGGAAAAGAGAGAGGAGCAGACCTGAGACTTGCTCATCTTACCTGTAATACTTTGCCCTGGGGACTCTCAGCAAAGAGTAACACCTGATTGTACAAAGGGTCTAAGGACTTGCGAGCCACTTTTGTCTTCTTTTTCGCAATGCACACGCCATTCTCTAGCAGGTAAGCTTTGATGTAAGCAGCTGGAAAAAAGAAACAAGTTGAAATATGAAGAAAATTTTCATGCTCACTTCAGAAAAGACAGAGTGCCATGTCTCAGGTGTTTCTAAAGAAGGCAGTTACAGCAGGGAAAAGATCTGCCCAAGCAGCCTCGTTCTCAGTACCACGCACAAGCTGCTTTGTCCCACCAAGCAAAAATTCAAACTTTCCATATTCACAAGCACTGTGGGGCTCAGGGAAGTACTTTAGAAGATCAAAGGATCCTACCTGGCAGCGTTTTGGAGCCGGGTTTTGGGGTCAGTCCTCGAGCCTGAATGATATCCACTTCAAGCTGCCCATTTCGCTCTTGCAAGCCAATTTCCACGTCCCCTAAACCAAAATGTCAAAATATATAGAAGACTTCCAAAATAATACAACCTTAGGTTACAAAAATGTTTAAAAAATAATCTTCATGTCCCTCCTGCACAAGCTATAACAAACTATATGGGCCTGATTTCCTCCTTTATTACTCTGGAGCAGCTCCACAGTGATTCCAGGCCACATTTTCAAAGGCAAACTTAACTGGGAGCCCTCTAAAATGGCTTTGGTGGCTCAGCCTCCTACTCTTTGTGGCTGCAAGCTTCTCATCTCTCCCAAATGGAAGTACCTAGGACTGCAGGCTGCTTTGGAAATGCAATTATGGTGGACTGTAACAAAATCCTTACAGAGCCTAGTGGGCCTTAGAGAGAAAGTGCCCCCACAGGATGTATTTTTGGGATTTTAGCTGCGTTTTACTTAGCCTATGCCTTTCAGAGCTGAGGGAGAAAAAAAAAAGCTGCTGCTCTCCTCCTAATGCCACATTTGCTGCAGTCAGCAAAACCTTTCAGGCAAGCTCACTTGATTTGACAGGGAAATGGAGCAGGACAGTGTTAGATCAGCAGATGCTGGACACATTATTAGGTGGCTTGTTGGAGCTGTCTGTTCAAGCTGTCTGCTCACTCCCACCCAACTCCCTTGTGTTCCTTACCCATCGAGGTGGTGGCCAAGGTCTGACGGCCAACAAACTGTGCAGGGCCCATGCTCCCCAGGAAGTCACTGAACTGCCCAGCAGATGCCAGATGGACTCCACTGAAATTCAAGCTGCAAAAGAAATTATTTTAGCAAGTGATTAATCTCCATTTTAAAGCAACTCAGCAGCTAAATAACCAGATTTAATATATCTTCAAAATGAATGACATCTAGAGAAGCCTTGTTTGGAGCAGAACTCATTGATTTCCACACAGTTTAGTTAAATGGAATCCATTTAGAATCTCTTTCCTCATCCAAAAAGCCCAGTAATGGCTGCAGTCACCACCTGGTCAATATTTGTTTAGCTGTAACTTATTCTCTCTAAGAAAAATCTCTGCCATCCCAGGCATGTATCTGGCCTGTCATCTCTTCAGGTAACAGATTCCTCGAATCTGTTATGCTTATAGGATCTCTCTTGGTAGCCACCACTTCCCAGTCCTCATTTCTGGGGAGGAAATAATCCATTTAGAGCAGTAGTTAAAAGTGAGATGAGCAGAGCAAGCATCAATCCCCTTGGGATCCAATTCCTTATTCATTTATCTCACACACACACACACACACACACACACACACACACACAGAGCAGTACATCTCCTTTTTGATCAGAGGGTCCCATTTCCTACTGCTCAGAAGCCTCCACACTGTCCACCCTGTCGTTTTTGTATCTGCTTCCATGACTGTAGTCACAAAGAGGATCTGAATAGGGGTGGCAGGGCTAACAGGACATCCTCAAACACCAGCAGCATCTCTGCCACAGGCACCACAGCAAAACAAAAGCTGTTAGGAGGACAGAGCCTCCAAACGTCATCACCAGGCACTGAGGCTGGCCCATGGCAAGCTACAGGTGCTGGTCACTGCACTAGGACGTGTGTGTAGCAACACAAAAGCATCAAAATCCGTGGTACACTGACACAAATCAGGATTTACCCAGCTGTACCCTGATTTACGCAGCTGTTTTGGAGGTTGTAGAAGAACTTGCTGCAAATGGAAAGGAGGAGGCTTGAGGCCAGCATTTGACACCCACATTTGTCCCATAGGCATCTGCCAAGCCATGACACAGCTGCTGAGACACACGTCAGGAGCTCTGTGCCGGGATACCCACGCTGCCGTGCCGGGTGCTGCTCTCTGCCTGCTGCGTGCCAAAGGCAGGCACAATTACAAACCTCCTCCACTTCTCCAGAAGTCCTTGGAGGGGGGCAATTACCCATGGAATGATACAGCCCCCAGTTCCCCAAACGTGTTTCTCACAAAGGATGCAGTGAGGAGGCTGAAGGTTGGGTACAAGTGACGGCAGAGAGGAGCCCTGCCTGTGGGGTGGGCTGGGGACCGCAGGCTCTCACACAGCTGAGTCAGCCACAAAGACTTGGTGATGCCCCCCTGCAAGCCAGTTACATTTAAAAGACATTAAAAAGAAATTCTTTTCCAACCCCATTCAAGCAGCAGTGTGTTAATTTCAGGTTGGGATTTCAGCTCTCATTAGCTATCTGCAGACCCGCTCTCAGCCCCATGGGAGTATTTATTTATTCTGACAGGGAAGGAGGATGCCAGCACACACACCTCAGCATCTTGCCACACATGGGGACTGAGGAGGACATGGCACTAGCATGGGTTCATGGGGTGGCTTAGCTCCCTGTGACAGGGGCACTGCATTAAATGGCCCAACTTTTCCATGGAATACTGCACCTCCCCTCTGACCTGGCTCTTCGAGAAACCTGGTTATTGCTGCTACACAGGGAGAGCAGCTGAGCCATCAGCATGGAAAAAACTTGCCCTTGAGCTCTTTACAAATGTCACCTTTGTGAAAAGGGGTGTGAGGGAGTCTCGGCATGCTGGGTGACACGCTTAGGAGGGGCTCTGCTCAGGTGTATTCTCCTCAATTCAGTGTTTTTTTCACCCTGCATCCACTGTTTGCACCAACACTCCAGGTGGTATTTTGAGATACAACAGAAACAGCAACATTTATTTAGCAGAGAAGGCTTAACATTTTTGTTTCCTGCGTCACCAACTCCTTAGCAGCACAAGGTGCATCCCCAGTGTCCAGGGCCACACTCTGCTCCCTGTGGGCACACAATTCCTGCCCCACCACCCACCTGGCATCCGTCAGCCCCACTGTGGCAGCCGTCTCTGAGACCAGAGCAGAGGTGCTGGATTTGTGGCCTGGCTCCCCAGGATAAACTGTGCACAGAGAGCCCCAGGGCTGGAAAATCTGCAGGGACATGGGATGGGGGAAGCAGAGGAAGAGGGAGCCCAGAGCCAGCCAGGCTTTATCAGGCTCATGATTTGCCCATACAAGGAGAGAAGAAGTGAGTCCTGGTGCACATGAGGACCAGCGAGACTCTGTGACCCTGCTGGCTCAGGCATTTTGGGCTGCACACAGAAAGTCAAAAAAGGATGAAACTAGTGCCTAGAGAACTCAAAATAGTGCAGGAAAAAGGAGATCTGACAGACAAAGACATAAGATTCAGCATGAGATGAATGGACCATCAGCCAGAAGGTAAATGTTTTCTTTATTCTCATCAACTCATGGAAGATAAATGGGCCAAACTCGGATCTCGCTCCTGCCCTGGGGAGTGTGTGACCTGAACAAGCACGTAAATAACAATCTGGCAAGACAACTCACAGCCCTTCGGGGAAATGTTCACTGCTGTGCTCAGAACAGATGCTCAGGCTAATTAGCAAGATGCTGAGGACCAGGACAGAGGAGGGGAAGCCCAGGACTGAGTGAAGCTGAGGGCTACGAGAGTTCACAGCACACCCAGAACCAGGTCTTGGAGCAATTCCTCTCTAGGGGGAGTCCAGTCACGTTACTGCAGAGGAGACACAGAGGTGCAAGACCACTCATAGAAACCCAGTGTGCTGCAAGGGCAGCAAAGGAGAGAAACCCCTCTGGCCCCTGAATACTCAATTCACTAAACCACTTCCTCTCACCTGCCTGGGAGAGAATCACATCAAAGACTAATGCCAAATATTCCCCTGCACTGTACCTGTGTGGAAAGAAGGCACCTGTGCTCTCACACCAGCCCACCCTTCCTCTGGTCTCCCTGGTGTCCCTGCCCATGGCAGCGAGGCTAGAACCAGCTGATATTTAAGGTCCCTTCCAAGCTGTTCTCTGATGCTATCTATGACTGCTAGCAAAGGCTCTTCCCAGCAGCTAGGGCAGCACAGGAGAAAATAAAAGCAGCTGCTAAGAGTGCAGCTGATGCTGCAGCCTGCATCAATGATACAGGGGAAAAAAGCAGGAGAGTATGAAGGACAGTGTTAAAAAGCACAAGAACAAGAGCTGTTAGGCTAAAGATGAACCAATGGCTACTGGAAGTGTTTACAGCAAAGCAAAGGCTGCTGTTATCCTCCATAAATTCAGAAGTCAGAGAACTCTGGATGACCTTGAAACAATGAATGCTCTGCAGTGCAAACTACAGGGAGAGGGCAGGACAGTGCTGCAGGGACACCCAGGCTGGGCCACCAGCACAGACCCTTGCAAGGAGGGCAGCAGAGCTGCTGCTTGCATCAAGCTGCTGATCCCAAGGGAATGGCAAAGCTCACTTAGAAACATGGGCCAAGGTCAAGACTCCATCAGTCTGGATAACAGCCCTAGTTAATGGGTTTACTAGCACAGTAAGAAACTCAGTATTAGATTAGACAGTTAATGTTCCCCAGTGTTGTTATATTTGACTGGGAAGGAAAGACATAGGGAATTACTTCTATAATAGATGATGCCATTAACTGGTAGAACTGGCTGCTCAGTTGCACAGAGGCTGACCTTTTGCAGTGCTGCTGTATTAGACACTAGAAGCAGCACTTCTAAATCTTGGCTTTGACCAATTCCTGGACATATATTTGGGTATTGCCAATAACCCTGGAATGGAAACAATTTCTGTCTGGAAAAATCATAAGCTAATCTCTAAGAAAGCCACTGCTTCTCCCTTGAAGGGAGAGAGAAGGGGAAAATAAAACGGCAGAAATTTGGAATGAATATGGACTAAAACCAGCAGGAACCATTTAGCAGAATAGACTAAATTTCAGATGCTCAAGTGCAGCTTGGGGAGCTGTCTGTCAAATGCTCTGAGAGAAGCTGGGATGGTGAGCTTAGGGGAACATGTATGGTGAGATTGGTGGGACAGGCTCTCCCCATTCACTCACTTGTTTGTCCTGCAGTTAAAGCAGGGAGGAAAAGAGCTCCAGGGAGCACTGTGACTTCTTTCAGTTCCTTAAATGATGCTCCCAAGAACCTTTCCCTGCCACTCTGGAGCATGCTGCAGGCTCAGCAGACTTTTCCCACCTGCCCTTTACATATACTGAGCTGTTCTGACCTGCCCTTGATCCAGCAACCAGCTCTGCAGCTGAAGCACCACACACTGGATGTGCTGGAGACAAGCTCCTGAAGGGATCTGCCACAGGTGACAGTGGTGCCTCCACCCTGGGTGACAGCCAGCAGATGTTCCACACACACTGGAGTGATCCTGGAAAGCCCTTCCCCTCCCATTGCCCAACACATCCCTCCCTGAAGGGGAATAATCACTACAACCTGGTTATCACCGATAGGAGATGTCTTTTTTTTATTGCATCTAAAGAGAAATGCTAAAAATAGCCAGAGGAATAAAGAGGGAGCGCTTTGCAGCTGACTTGCAAATAGCAGCTGTCAGAGCCAGCAGGGCCCTGTGGCAGGACCATCTCACGCTGCAAAGAGCTGCACACAGAGAAGATTAACAGGTGACACTTGTCAGCCTTTTGTCTAAAGGGCACAAAACCTCCACTGAGCAAGGGCAGCGCAGCCTTTGAACAGCAAAGCGAAATTAATTATCTCTTCTCTGGCCCTTTGCTTTTGCTAATCATGATTTACAGGCTCTGCTTTGCCACAGCCAAATGGGAATGATTTTAATGGAGTTAAAGATTGTGGGTTTGCTGTAGAATTGTTCTTAAGTTGAATGCAATGCTGTTATTGACTGGAAGGCAGAGGCAGAGCACACGGAGGTCAGTGATGCCTCCAGCATGCCAAGGACAAATGAAGGACATTTTGCTGGAGGATGCTCAGACCACAGTCTTTAGCTGCAGGCAAGGAGGCAGAGCAGGGACAGCACAAAAATGACACTGGATACCATTGATCCTGGCATCTCTGAGCCCACCAGTGCAGCAGAAACCTGCATGAACACTAACACTGTCTGCACAGGTACCACCTCCCACCAGGGCTCAGCACAGGCTGCAAACGTCATTCCAGACAAATGCATCATTGCCATGCCAGAACTGTCCCTGGCACAAGAGCCACAGGCACAGCCACCTCCCTGCCAGGCTGCAGGCATGGCAGCAGGGACACACCGAGTGAGGGCAGGAGTGCAGGGACACACTGAGTGAGAGCAGGAGTGCAGGGACACACTGAGTGACAGCAGGGACACACCAAGGGACAGCAGGAGTGCAGGGACACACCGAGTGAGAGCAGGGAGTGCAGGGACACACTGAGTGAGAGCAGGGACACACCGAGTGAGGGCAGGAGTACAGGGACACACCGAGTGAGAGCAGGGACACACCGAGTGAGAGCAGGGACACACCGAGTGGCAGCAGGGACACACTGAGTGAGAGCAGGAGTGCAGGGACACACTGAGTGACAGCAGGGACACACCGAGTGAGGGCAGGGAGTGCAGGGACACACTGAGTGACAGCAGGGACACACTGAGTGAGGGCAGGGAGTGCAGGGACACACTGAGTGACTGCAGGAGTGCAGGGACACACTGAGTGAGAGCCGGGAGTGCAGGGACACACTGAGTGACAGCAGGGACACACCGAGTGAGAGCAGGGACACACCGAGTGAGAGCAGGGACACACCGAGTGGCAGCAGGGACACACCGAGTGGCAGCAGGGACACACCGAGTGGCAGCAGGGACACACCGAGTGGCAGCAGGCGTGCAGGGACAGCCGCGAGAGGGAGACAAGAGCCCACAGCTCCTGCAGGTCCCACACGCCGTCCCCATGCAGAACAGCTACCAACCACCGCCTGCATTTATAGCACCGATGGCCGAGCCCATAAACCACTGCTGTCCTGTTGTGACACATTCATATGCAGGATAAAACTGGCTGTGTGGACAGGCTGGGGAACGAGAGGCTGGAGAGCAGTGGTGAGGGAAGGGACCTGGGGGTCCTGGTTGATGGCAAGTTGAATCTGAGTCAGCAGTGCCCTGGCAGCCAGGAGGGCCAGCTGTGCCCTGGGGTGCATCAGGCACAGCATTGCCAGCAAGGGAGGGGATTGTCCTGCCCTGCTCTGCACTGGTGCAGCCTCACCTCAAGTCCTGGGGGCAGTTTTGGCACAACAATAGAAGAATGACATTGAGCTATTAGAGTTCAAAGAGTTCAGGAGTTGGACTCAAAGATCCTCCTGGGTCCCTTCAAACTCAGCATATTCCACGTTCTATGTATCTTAGAAGCTGTGTGCTCAAATTGGGGCTGAAACTGCCCAAACCTTCTTCTTTTAAACACAACATTCCTAATCCTGATTATGTAGGAAATCTGTGCAGCCTCTGAAGGCTGTGTTCTTGTGATGCATGCTGTAGGTCAAGGTGTATGAAATCTGTCCTCTGTACAACTTAAGAGTGGCTAAAAGGCTCCTTGCCAGCTGCATGTTTCTCTGCTTTCAAGGTAGCAGCATTTCCTGACCTACTCCTTGCAAAGATCCATGTCCTTCTCCTCTGTGTGCAAATCATGCAGTCACTTCCCTCATGGCACAGCAGCTGCTCCTTATATATGACTGGATGGAGAACCAGCTTTCCAGAGTTTGCTTGTAAACTGATCAGGATTTGAATGCCTAGATGAACACTGACTTCAATGCAAAATGCTATGAGAAGAAAATGCAGAGCAGCTGTGCTGATCCCTCTCACACAGCATATGTGGCTCTGCTCAGGCCCTTCTGCACTCCTGCCTGCTGGTGGCTACAGATTAGCATGCAGAGTGTGCAAAGGCAGCCACGTTTAGGGAAAATGTATCATTAATTTCTTTTCCTGTCCGTGCGGAGTTTGTCTGACCTCTTTTCTAAACCTATTTTTAAATTGCTTCTGGGACTCTGTATGCCAGGTATCCCATTATGCTGTGGAGAGCGTTTGCAGAATCAGCTTGTCAAAATCTTGTAATACTCGCAGGAAATATGGTCAGAATGCATCTCCACAGGTCAGTCAGTCCACATCCAGGTCCTAAGGCAAGAGCAGCCTTATTTACACCATCCATGACAGCTGCTTTTCTAACCTGTTCTTTAAACCCTTCCTTAAGAGTTTATTCCTGTCCATTGCTCTATTTTTTCCTTCCAAATCTTTTTCCAGTCCTTCCTCTTTACACATAAGTCCTGAACATAATTTGTGAATTATCAGTTTGAAAAACAGACCACATATTCCCTTTCTTTTTCTCTTGATACCATAATTTTTTATAAGTCTTCAAAGACTTTGAGACTGGTGTTGATTGTACTAGCATGTAATGGCGAGACTCTTGCTGCTGCTGTGCCTGTGCAGAAGAAATACAGAGCAAGGAATTCATCACCTCCCTTCACAGGCTGGGTGTAACACACTTTTGTACAGGAGTTCTCTCAGGAGAAGAGAATTTTGTGTCCTCCCCCTTGGACCAAATCCCCATTCCTGTCTCTGTGTCACAAGTTGCACACTTTGACCCCCATGGAACTCTGCTGCTCCACTGCTGTGGGTTCAGAGAGGTGGTGAGGCCAGACAGGTTCAACACAGCTCCCCCTGGCACACCCAGACAATATTTATTTTCAGCAGATAACATTTTATCTTGTTATTTTCACCAACCCATTTACACTATCCACACAAACATCATCTCAAGGCTCCAGAGGTGATACATTCTTAAAGAGCTGCTCCACTGTGTCTGGTATGTGCATGGGATATGTCTGGGCAAAGGGTTCAGAAACAACTGTTCTGTTCTTGTAAATAAAAAAGCCTTCTTTTTTTTTGTCTTCTTGCAATAAATAAGCACACTTGCACACTTGCAATTAATAAGCAAATTGCCTAAACACAGCCATGCATCTCAGTGGTTTGACTTACACAGCTGAACTAAGAGATAACACCACATATCTGTATCTAACACAGAGCTAAACTCTCCAGTTCTGTCTTCAAAAAACAGAGGAAATGGGGAGAGGAAAGTCTCCTTTGAGACTGATAACATATTTGATGGTTATTTTATTTAAGCATTAAAAAAATCCCATCAGAACTCCAATTTCAGGGAGCAGTAATGTTCTGTGTAACAATCACACTCATCCATATTGCATGTTAACGTCTTTTAAATCGCATCTCACAGGCAGGAGCCAAGCAGATATCTATCAGCTAAGGAGGAAAGCAGAACTTGCCAATGTCCATTACTCCATCTTTCAAATATTTATGGTGTGCACAAAGAATATGCATCCAACTACACTGCCCAGGGACTGGGCACACAGCCCCTCAACCTGTCAAAGTCAATGTGAACTCTGCAGAAGCCTTCATTTTGGCTGGCAAGGTTTTCCATGCCAATCTATCCCTGCAGGACCCAAACCCACCCTAACCCCACCAACTGCACACCTCTCCTCTGCCAAGCAAGATCTCCAACTCTGCCTCTCAACAAGCTCTGTTTCTCTCTGGGCCACTCCACTTTCTGTAGCATTTTTAGCACTGTGACGTGCTGTCTTATGTGCTGTAACACATTGTACTCCGCTCGCGTATCCCATTCCTTCTGCCGTATGAATTCTGCCACTGAAACAGTGCTATAAAAACTATGCAGTGAATTCTGTACAAAGACCTCCCCCACTCCCTTCCCCACCTTGCCAGGCTAGCTCCATTTTTAGCAATCACTAGTCATCTCAGATGCACTGAATAAAAGATAACTACCTGTCTTCAGTGAGCAATTCTGTCTGTTCCCAAGAGGTTGCTGAGGGTGGGATTCACTGTATTTCACTGTAAATACAGCTCTCAAGGTCACATTCTTTCCAAGCTGGGCTGGTCAAGCTTTACCATCACAAAAGGATGTGCTGTTGCTGAACAGGCTGAGGAATTTCTGATATATTACAGAAATAATCTCCATGCCTTTCCTGGTTTCCATCTCAAAAGACACCGATTTCTTACAGCCTGAACTGATATTAACAACACATTTCATTACATTTTTTTAAAGGACTCAGATAAAAAGAGGCCTGAAGATAATCTGCTATAAAAGCATCTAGAAGTTTCCTGGCTTTGGAAGTCAAAAAAGAAACATTCAGGGAGTAGCTGCAAATGTGAACTTCCTGAATGGGGCATTCAGGAATCAAGTCTTTTGGTCATTCTTGAATGTTGACGGATAATTTCTGGTGAAGCGAATTTTCCCGTGGCCATGTGGTCACAACCTAGGCCAGTATTTTCTCCTGCTTCCTGTTCATTATTGTTCCACACTGCAGCACAGAAGCACAGGCAGCTGGCCCAGCCTAAGTCCCACACCAGCCCAGCAGGAGAACTGGTAGCAGAGACAGAAGGAAGCCAAGAGGAGTGAGATGCCCTTTCTGGGGGCACTTGTGCCAGGCTGTGTCCTGCCTCCTGCCCAGGGCACAACAGGGCAGAGCCCAGGCAGGACTGCCCTCACCATGGAGCAGAGGTGAGATGGCCAACAACAAGATGTTTCCTTGCTGGACTGCACACTCATCTCAGATAATATGAGAACAATCCTCCAAGCCTTTGTTAGTCATCACCTGCTGTGCTTTTCTAAGGTAAAAATCACCTGATCTCTCCAGAACTTAATCATCTCAGCAGTAGCCAGCAAGAACAAAAACACTATGAGTACCACTCACTAGGCATTATGGCAGCCAGCAGGCTTTTGTTCCAGGTCCATTTTTATCTTTCTGCTCCATTTTCAGGAAGAAAAGTGTTTGGCAGGAACAAGTTACATGCAAGTCCAGAATCTACTGCTTTTTGAATGCTGTACATGGTCTCGTGCAGCTGCAGCAAAACCCAGCCAAAACAAGATGTAGATCATGCAAGAGCCAGGATGGAGCTGAGACTCTGCTGAATCTCACAGGGTTGTTTGAGTTATTCCTATATTCAGAATTGTATCCTCACAGCAATCCTGGTGTCCTGAGACTACCCCATAGGCACTTACTACAGTGGGGAACTGTTTCCTCAAGCAAATCTTTAAGTATAGACATAGAAAAAAATATTCCCTGCTGTAGAGATATGTAACCAGTGCTAAGATTGTTCCAGATGAATTATGAATGGAAACATCTGTGTATGTGAAAGCACAACCAACCTAGCTGCAGCAGATCTGTTCTCCAATGACAGGGGAAGGACAGACAACAAGGTTAGAGAGCACATCACTTCCAAACCCTGCTTGAGGACAGACTGTAGCCATAAAGATCCCTCAAAAAAGGCAACAAAAAGGTTGCAGTGCTGCAGAGATGGGAAAAGAGCAAGACCCTGAGGTGAAAGATCACTCCAAAATAACAGTAAGTCCTGGAAAGTGTAAGAAAAACACAGTCTAAGAGCCAGTCTGTTGTGAAGAACAACTCAGCAGACACAGTAAGGGCTTGACAGATGATATCCCATGTCCTCCCTGCAGCACCCAACCCAGCCTGGCTCCAGCACCTGGATTCATGAGGCTTGGTGCCTGCATGGGGTGGTGAGAGCCTGAGGGAATGAAACCTGGACATGGGAATGACTGAAAACGGTTTTGTTCAGAGTAAATATCTATCTACTTCTCCTTCTACAAAGTCTTACATTGAGTTTTATTATATTAATTTCCTATACTAGTGCACAACCACTGTGCAACAGAAAATCTGGATAAGAAGGTTGGGGGACTTTTTGTCTGGCAAAAATTAACATGTAGCAGTGTGTTGACAATGTCAGCATTTCCTGGCATGCTGTATGAGCTTTAATTCCAGGAGATGCATCATTTAGCCCAGCTAGTCTCCAGTATACTTCATCTTCAGGTAAAAGGAATACTCAAAAGAAGGCCTAGCATACCTCAGAGGTATGCCCCTGCATAATAAGCCTGCCCATGAAAAAAAATCTGGATTTTATGCACTCCGGTTTTCACATGAAAGCAGCATTGCTCAGAAACATGGCCTTCAGAATATTCTTTGACTGTGATACCTTGCACTAGCACAGAGCAGCTGTGGCAGCTGCCACCAGCTCCCTGCAACAAACATGAAAAAGCAGTCAGTAAGCAAGACCTTCTAAAAGCAGTTTGTAGGGCTGAGGGCAAGTATTTAGACTTGCTGCAGCCAAGTTCCACCAAATCTTTGATCACTTCAGTGTGCCACCTTTGGAAGGTGTCCTTTTAGCCCTTAAATTGATAAGGATTATAAAAACACATGGAAGCTGAGAGATTTTGAATCCATCTTCTTCCAGGTGTGAACACACCAAAGGGATGCACTGGTAGAAAGAACTAGAACAGCACTGCCTTGCTGAAAACCAGGGGTTTGACAGTCACTGGTGAGAACTCTCTGACCAGGGAGTATCTGCATCAGCCACAAACCCAGCTTTTATTAGAAAGAAAATCAACTTGCCACAGCTAACAGAGACATATGAATCTTCATTCTGCCTCCCTGGAAAGACAGCTACAGCAAACAAGAGAGGTCAAGAAAAATCTGATTTAGGAGAATACATTTCTGTTCCTCAAAGCTATTCCCCAAACAATTCCATTCTTTGCTACGGGAAAAGAAAGCAGAGAAACTCCCCTTCTACCATGTTTCAAGAGAATTGAGCCCTCTTAGCTCTTTGTACTCTCAGCCCTGTTTGCTTATCACTTGTGGCTCAGACAGATAGCTGCAATTCCCACTGGGTTCCAGAAGAGATTAATTATCCCACCTAGGAACAAAGTATCCAGGAATCACTTAATCACACTTTTCAGAGAAGAGAAGAAACTACCCCATCCCTGGCTGAGGTGCTGGCAAAGATGTTCTGGCAGCGTTCAAGGTTGGAATACCAAATGTTAGGCTTGTTCTAATACAGACACTTGGATTGCAAGACAGGCTTTTTCTTTTCCTGTCGAGCTGATAGCTACATGTCACCTGCCTTGAGGATGAGACAGCACTTGTAGGGGCGGAGCATTTTGTGGGCAGAAATACTCCCCCTCCATGAAAGCTCAACAAAGCAGCTGGCGTATGCAGTAAGAGGACACAGACCATTCAGGGAATTACACCTCTTCCCAGGAGGGTAAGCTATGTAAATAAAAAAAGGAAAGAATTTTGCTCTGCATTAAAGTAGATTCTTGCTCCTCATTGCCCAGGGACTGAACTTAATCACTAATCCTCTGCATCTAGTAGCAGAGGCAGAACTCCAAGCCACAGGACTGTGCTGGTGTAGCAGGAATATTTCCCTGGAGACAGCAGCTCACAGAAGAGATAAGGTACATCACAGCTTTTGAGTGACAAGATTGCTATCGCAGTCTGTGCCTCATTACTATTTTGAACCTTCAGCACAGATCTATGATGCCTTTCCAGGATTAGCCTACTTCTAAAGCTAAAGAAAGTCTCTTAATTTGCAGCCTGTTACTTATTTAACACCAGAATCACATTAATTGAGAGTGTCTTTGGACTATCTCAGCATTTTAGCTGTACAGTGTACTTGGAATATCACACAGGACTAGAGAGAGCATACACAGTGATGCTGGGTGTGGTCCTTGTCTTAAATAGAACACCTTTTAGGTATAGAAACATTTTGACCTCATAACTAGAAAGCACAAAATTGGATGGTATGTACTGCCTTCTTCTTTAAATACTGTGGGTTTTTTCTTCGAAAGATTGCCATGAACAGTCTTCTTAGTAATATTATTAAATTTCCATATATGGCTTCAAGTAATGGAAATAACAAAAAGCAGAACTGGAGACAAGTCAGGTCCCAAAGTTCCAGCCTAAAGATCTCATTTTGCATTCTGGTATGATGTCTAAATGCAAGTGTGCTGTAACTTCTCTTAGGGTCAAAAATCTTTTCTGCAACACATTCTTTTAGGACACTGTATGTCAGATGAAGCAAAATAAAGTTTTTCACTGAAGCACACACAGACTCCAAAATACGAATTTTGATATCAGAATTTTTCTATGCTATCATATATTTTATTACTTTCACCCTTTTCAGCACCTTTGAACTTCTGCCTGCCCCAAACCAAAGGGCTATTTTGAAACAGGGGAAATGGACAACTATTGTGCAACATTAAAAACTACTGGCTTATAATTTACGAGCCGTAATGAGCCTCTGCTATTGACCCTGAATTACTCATCCAAAGGCAAAGCAGTTAAAAGTAATGGGTATCTGCTTCAGCTCAGAGTAATGATGACACTAAAAAAAGTATATAAACAGTCAAGTATGTGCCAGCTATGCAGACAGAGATCTGCTTTAACCGGGTGGGCAGTACACCTGCAGCATAGGCAAGTCAGAAAAACATTGTCCATCATGCTGGAGGAAAATTAATACATACAGGGACAGTGCATCCCACGAGTGATTACCCAGCTCCCTTTGCATGACTTACTTTCCCTCTGACCCATAGCTGTTCATGCTGTCCTCGATGGACTCGTGGCTGGCTTGCCGGACAGTCCTGCTGGGCATTTCCACAGCCAGGCCGGTTTCTGTGCTCCTCTGGATGGCTCCTTTCAGTCTCCGACCATCACCATCTAGGAACATAAGGGGAGAAAAGGCAGTCAGCCTCTGTTCCCAGAGCCTTCTGCACTGACAGAGCCAAGGAGAAGCAGAGGAGGTCTTCTGGAAGATCAGCCTGGCATCTGTCATGCAAAGTTTCCCATACTCAGCCCCGCTCCCTCAGCAGCTCCCGAGTCACCTCTGGAACACACGCGCTGCTCCACCATGCCAGGCCTGGCAGATTCCCAGAGCATGCACACCCTCACCACCTACTCCAACCATTTGTACCAACCAGTGACCCACTGAGCAGGCAGCCACACCAGCTGGCTACACCCAGAGCTACCCAGAACACAGAAGCAGCAGCCATGGGCATGGCTGATGCCTACATGCCTCCCAGGCTGCTGCCTCATGTTGTATGGAACAGCACAAAGAGAGGCAGGTCCTGGTGGGCACTGAGTGAGCAGAGGGGAGGAAAAGGCCAGGCAGCACCAGAGGTGCTGTGAAAGCAGGAGCCCTCTCAGACCAGCCACATGGGAATAGTTGGGCACAGCCACAATGTTCCCTGGTGGCACCAGAAAAGCACCAGCAGTGGAAAACCCTCGAGAGGACTATTCCCCTTGGCAGACACCCTCAGCCACAGCATAGAGGGAATTAAGTAGGTTTTGGTTCCTCCTGGGTGCAGTCTTAAGAGGCTCAGCCCTCTGAAATTAACAGCTGCTATTTTCATCCTCCATCTCGAGCAGTCTGTTTCTCAGAACAAACCATGTTATGCAATGAATATGTAATGAATACCATTACTATTAATTGCTGTAGCTGGTGTTAGGAAGCTCCAGATTTCATCCCACATAGAGCACTCATCCTGAAACACATCTGCTACAAGTTTTCCGAACAAAGCAAAATTATCTAAATCCTCTAAAGATGCTCAGTCATTACCCTGGATTTAGGCAACAAACCTCCGACCCACAGTGCTCTCAGAAACCTTCCAGCTTTTTTGAGTACCACCTCCAGAGGAGAAATGACCCAGCTACTAAGTCTGGAGAGCTCGGGATTGCCAAATATTAAAGAAAGCAAATCTTTCAAAGAATCACAGGATGGGTAAGGTTGGAAGGGACCACAGTGGGTGATCTGATCCATCCTCCCTGCTGAAACAGGGTCATCCTAGAGCACACTGCACAGGACTGCGTCAAGACAGTTCTTGGAATATCTCCAGTGAGGGAGACTCCACAACTTTCTGGGCAACCTGTTCCTGTGCACCCACACAGTAAAGAAGTTCTTCCTCATATTCAGGTGGAACTTCTTGTGAATCACTTTCTGAACTACTTTGGAAATATGAGAGTATCTGTAATAACCTGCCTAAAATACACTGTTATTTGTAGCAGGCTGCTTGACCTAAAATACATTTCTTTAGATTTTGGTGTGAAGAGGGACTTTGGAAAAAAAATTCAGTAAGATAACAGAAATGCTTCCTATCCCACTTCTCCAATTATATCGATACAGAAATGCAAATACAAAAATTCTCCTATAAATACAGCTGTAAAGTACCTTTTCCTCTACTATCATGAGGTTTCCAACTGGGTAAACATGTTGAGCCCAGGGCTCTGTACCAGCTGCTGTCCCCACATATGGTACAGCCTGTGTACACATGTCCCTATGAGCTAAAGGGATCGAATTTGCACGTTCTGGGTTAACATTAACTACAGTTTGTACTATTTGTGTGCCTAGAGCAATGCATGAAGCACATTGTATAAATCAGGAAGTTACACAAATGTACAACATATTTCTCATGTGCTTTCAAAATCCAAGCCTTCAGGCAAGAATAACAATATGGGCATCAACAAAAGCGAAGCTTTGTGAAATGGCTGTGCCTATTCTCCCAACCAGGGCAGAGCAGCTCCTTTTGATGCACCCTCTTTAGCCCTGTGCAGCTCACTGGAGCCTCTGATGGGGTTTGTAGGTTGCTCTGAGGGCACAGCCCACAACCATGTGGGCAGAACTTGATGGTCCATTTCATTTGTCTTGCATTCACCTCCACAAACAATCCCTGAATCATTCACATGCACCAGTGCCCATTCCTCCTTCACGTGTGCACACAGAGCACTCATCCTCCTGCCCTCTGAGGTTAGTCCTCACAAGAGCAGTCAAAGCATCAAATCACAAATCCAGAAAACAAATAAAAAAATGCCCATCCATGAAACATCTGTTTAAAAAAAAAAAAATCTCTTCTTTCCCCAATCTAATAAGACAATGCCTGGAGACACTCAAAATTAAAAGACTACTCATCCACAGCTGGCAACTCTTTTGAGAGGCTTGGGACAGAGCAAGGGTTTGGAGCAACACAAGGTGCTTGCTCTATTCTATTAACCATCTCCTGATTGAAAGCCAGGGAAATAAAGCAGAAGGGCCCAAAGGCAAGGAAAGGCAGCACTCTGGGAGCATCACAGCACTGCACCAGAGATTTAGCTGGCACAGGGCAAGTTCAGCTGTAGAGCACCACAGGCACAGCGTTCCACTGCTGGGTGGGTCATTTTCTAGTAGTCCTGATTGCTTTAACAGATTAAAAAAAGAAGAAAAAATACAAAGAAAAAAAGGAGGGGAAAAAAAAGGAAAGGAAAAAATGGCAAAAGTTTAATTGAGAATCTCTGTAAAACAAAACAATGGGAATAAAGGACAAAAATCCTTTGTTCCTCCCTCTTCTTCCAGATAGAGATACACAGCAACTCCTACACCTTACAAATGATCTTTCATTATTCTGGAGAAAGGTTTCTCCAACTTTTCTCACCTTACAGTCTCTTTTTGCTGAAAGTTTCCTTCAAACAGAAGGGGAATTATTTGTTTTGCCAAAAAGGTAAGATCCCAAACCACAGCAGCCAGAGTCATGACTGAAAAAGGGTAAAAGATCATCACAAGCACCAGAGATGCCATCAGAACGGAGGTGTAGGTTGCTAAACTATCCACCCCCATCAGCTGGGAGAGGAGGACAGATCAGGGATAGCACACCTGGAAAGGAAACAACCATGGATGACACTGCACTTCTCACCAGTGAGCCTAAAGCGTTTCACAAGCAGCAGTCACCTGCCATTAACCTTCTCTGGTCAACATGGAGCATGCCATAGGGGCTGGGCCTCCTCTCCCCTCCTGAAATCTTTGTGCTTCGACATCTTTGCCAATCAGAAGGTAAATGTGTGCATCTGTGTGGGTGTTGCCTGGCAAAATAATTTGTCTTAATTTGTCAGTGGTATCTGAAACAAGTAAGAGCAGTATCGACATTTTCTGCAGCGTCACCAGATTTATTCCCTGCACCTCTTCCAATTAAGCAGCAAACAACAGAGGTTAAGCAGTCAGTCAAGCCTGCAGCTCAACACTTCACTAAGGGAGGATTTTACTCTGGGATGACCTTGGAAAGAAGAAATTTTTTGGTCAAATATGCACGATGAAGATACACAGTCCCTCACTGATGCCAACAACCAGAAGGGCCCAGCAGTCACTCTGCCAAGCTCTCAGCGTTGACAGGTGCTTCGATTTTGCTCTGTTCAGCCAAACAATTTATGTTTGGCTAAAGAATTTCTAAAGCACTATCCACTCTGGGTTTGAAGATATTGAGATATGAAGAATCTGCCATTTGCCTGCATGGTTTCTTTTACTACCTGACATTTAGAGATGTAGCTTAAGTTTGCCTGGTTTCAGCTTTCACACATCAGATTTTTTTAGTGCCCTTCTCCTCCCCAAGAGCTGCTTTGTGTTCTCATTATAAAGACTCCTCTGCAGTGCAGATGAGTTATCGCTCAACCTTATTTTGACAAGTTAAACAGACTGAGATCTCTATGTCTCTCACGCTCTGGCATTTTTTTTCTCCTGGCCTTGAATCTTTGTAACAATCTCCCCAAGTTTTAAAAGCTCTTTTGAGAACAGAACTGGAGTCTGTATTTTAGTGCAGAAACACATACAGAGGTAGAAATCAGCTTGTACTATCATCTTCACTACTTCTGCTGGCATCTCCCAAGACCACAATAAGCTCCTGGTCACATCACACCTTGCCTGGAGGCTGTGCAGACCCTTGCCTGTCCTGCTGGTACAGCCTTACAGAACATTATATTTAAAAATGTGTAAGAAAACCAATTTTATTTGAAGAGAAAGCAAGCAAAACTCCAAACAGCTTTATACAGCTCTCCCATTTTCAATGCTATTTACTCTCTTTCTAATGTCCACATTGCCTGTCAATTAAGCGAGGTTTCAACTCACACTTGCTCCAAATCAAATGAAAACACTGAGCACAACCAGTCCTTCAAGAAAGCACTCCTGCCTTTGAGGCTTTTCCTTGACAACTGCTTTTTGATATGTGAAGCAAGTTTTTAATCCATTTACCATGAACACATTTTTAGGGTCATGTTGTTCTAGGAAAAAACCCTAACATACTTACTACATTCACCCAGATCGGTGTCTTCTAAAACTTGAAGAAAAAAAAAATTCACACAAGATCCATTTTCCCAAAATTCTTCTTGATTGATATGAATTATATTCCATCATTTTGTTCATTATTAATTGATCTCATTATCATGTTTTCCCTCATCTTTGAGCGATGTCAGATGAGCCTAAGTTCCTTCCAGACAGCCCAGTAACCAAAGAAGAGGAGCAAGGTGACATGAGCAGAGCACCTTTTGCAGAGTTCCCTAAACTAAACTTTCAGCTGTCAACCACACCAAGAGGCAGCACTCTTCTCAAGGATAGTGCCACTCCCATGGAAGAGCTGCCACCAAGAACTGGATTTGCCTGAAATCAAGGGGGTAGGAAAAATAAGAGCAGTGCTGTTCCCTTTTCTCCCCTAAGGAAAGAGCAACCACTTCTCACGTCCTCTTCTACATCACTCCCACGCACAAATCTTCAAAGCTCTTCCTCTCTGCTTCTGACTGGGCTCTCCATGCTCAGAGGCCAGCAAGTCTTGAAAAAATCTGTGTCCTGCAATAGCTCATCACAAGGTCATAATTATATAATTATTACTCCACAATAGATGTTTATTAATGGCATAACTGAGAGACAGAGCATGCCCCTCTCACTCTTATCCCTACACTGTCTCCTCTCTTATCACTTACTTTTCCTACCATCTTTCTCTTTTCCACCTTGTTTTTAATTTTCTCCTCCATCACAAAAAGAAACCAGCATGATACATGTGCCACAGACCCTCCTGTACTTTAGAATTAATTGGTATTGATTTAGCTCTGAGATTAGGCATTGACTGAATTTCAGCTCAATCAGCCTGACTCCTAACCTGCTTCCAAGCACAGAGCACAGTGGCAAAGCACATGGACACACAGCACCAACATGGGCCACCCAAGACACCAAGGGTCTGGCAAAACAGTGTGGGTAGCTGTTATCATTTCCCAAAACTTCAGCTTGAGGTGCCAGGGGGAAAATAAGAAGGGAAATCAGTTGGATGCTTACTTTCACTTGTTCCTACTGCAAAGCTCTGGAAAATTTTGTATTTTGCAAGGAAGTCAATCCAAGCTCGAGCAAGCAAATCTGCATTCCCACTGCTTTTCTTACCTAAGTGTAGCAGTATGGAACAAGTCCCATCCAAACATGCTGCAGGGCATCAACCTGGGCAGACTCTGCTCTCTGCATTCACACCTGGGTTCCTCAGCACATGGATCGCCTGCTTTGCTCCAAAACACAAACCTGCACTTATGTAGCATGAAGCACTGACAAGTCCAGCAAGGGAACACAAAAACCCATCTGGCAGAGTCAAGGCAGCCTTCAGAGCACGCTGTAGATCACGTAGAAAGCAGAGACAGCACAGGACCCAACTGCCTGCAGAGGAGATTTGCCTGGACCTGTCACCTTTCAGTTCATGCTGAATCTGCCTGCTCTACCCTTGGCTCAAACATGGGCTCACAAGTCCTTTCATTTTCCACTAACTTCACTGCTTGGTTTTGACGCTAAAAATTTTTTTTATCTTTCTTGATCCATGAAGATCTGCCCCTGAGAAAAGATGAAGCAGATCGGTTTGGTGCTGAAAACAAATAGGAAACATCAAGAACCCATCTGGATAATATTACCTGCTGAGGTAAGGAAGGTCCCCAAGTCCATCAGCTGCTCTTTGGCATGTCTGTGGGCAAAAAGAAGCCGTGGGAGTCTCAGCCCAGCACATCATCAGACTGCTAAAGCACTGACCATTTCATCTCTTACCTATTTTGAAGTACTCTGAGAAAAGAGTCAGCACATTAACTTCTCCGCTTGAAACTTTGTCACTGCACTGATGTTCCTGAAACGTTAAAAAAAAAACCAAACACCAAACCACCAAAAAAAAGATTTTTTTTCTGTTTAGTCAGACGCTGACTCCCTGTGACACGTACTAAGACTTGTGTGCCATGAATCAGTTCTGAGATGAATAAAAATTCCATTGTTCAGCTTCAAAGGAGAAAAAGCGAAGTCTTCCCACAGCCTTGTATGAATATCCAACAGCTGGACAGGCTGGCACACACTGAGCTGTTGGCTGTCAGGGTGGGCAGCACGGCCCCTTTACAGGGGTATCTCTGTTCAGAGCAAGCCCTGATGCTCTCCAAAGGTGATGCTTTTGCTGAGAGGAAAAAAAAAATAGTACTGGATTGTCACTTCAGAATGCAGTTTAACGAGATGAACTCAATCTCATCATGCCTGGCAAGCCCTGACATCCTGCCAAGCATTCCCTACATCAACATCCTAATGGAGTGTGAATTATGAGCACCTAAAGAGAGCCAGTTTGTACTGTGCTCCAGAACATGCCAGGCTATCATCACAGCCTGAGTAATCCACCAGAATGACAGAAAATGGCTGGGGATAAGCAGGGGCACTAATCAGGCTGTATGCCTCATTCCCCTGTCCTAGTTTCAGACACCAACAAAATCACACCCTTTCTTTCCAAATTAAGCACAGAATCTTTATGGGATGGAAAAAAATATTTCAACATGTTAATTCTTAATCTGAGGAGGTTAGGTACATTCACAGGGTTAGGAAAGTTCAATCAACTCTTCTTGTGAGAGCCAGAAAAACAGTAAAATTAGCAACTATTTGCATTGCTATTACAGCTACTGACTCCAGCTGAACGCAGAGCAGGGACAGGAGAGACCCCTTGCCTGCATGGGAAACCTCTGGAGATGCCAAAGAGACACCTCCAAATTCCCACTGCAGCACAGTCCCAATACATCCCACTGCTGATCCACAAGGGTATTTCAGCATAGAAAAGCTTTCTGTGCTCAAATAGAGCTCAGACTGGGCTGTCCTCACCCACACCAACAGGCAATGCTGACACCCATGCCCAGATGTGTGCTTGTCACACCAACTCCCCATGAATCCAGAGGTTTCTATTCTTCCCCCTCAGCACGAGAAGAGGAGCAGAAATCATTCACAGCGTTAGGTTCATGAACAGCCTCTGAGGCTGCCTTCCCTAATTCCCCCACAACCCAGCTCAAACCCCAGCTTCTCAGACACTTCAAGCAGCATTTTTTCATCCAAGCTGGCCTGAGCTGTAGTTTGTTTTAAATCCAACTGTGCCTGTACTTAAGCATGTCTCCACCCCAGTAGATGTTATTATCTCTTGTAACTTGGCTGGGACATGGGTAGAACATCAATTTTTCTTCCTTTCTTCATGAGTTCCATTTTCATATTTGAAACATTTTTTCTCCTCCTTTTGAGGTTAAAACCAAATAGTTCCCATGATGCTATTTTTAATTTTGACCTTTTTGATATTTCCATATAGAAAAATTTAATGGCCAAAATTTTCATTTAAAAGTGTCTAAAGAAAAAGTTCTGCAACAAACATGTAGCCAGGAAAATCACTTGGAGATTTTTTCCTTCCCTGTCAAAAGAAAAAAAGCCAGCAACCAAAAAGGTAAACATACACGTTCCACTGTCAATGACAGTGCCTTCAAATGGAGATTTTGACTACAATAAAAAATTGTTTAGCTTTTCAGTATAAAAAAAGTTGCAGTACCATAACACTAACAAAAATGTTCTTCACCTAGACCCAGCTCTTCAGAATTCTTTCCATGTCTCTATTTTGTTTGCAGCAGGATCCAAATTGCTTCATCTGATGGCTGCTTTTGCATTTTTATTTTTATAAGAAAATGGAACACACTTCCCCCTTCTTTTCCCCCAATCTGCCAGGCTTTGCAGTGAGTCTGATTAAATGAAATGTCCATAGCCATCCAGAAAATTCACTGCTGTAATATTTCTGCAGCAACCTAGCAATGAAACCTGAGCACTGCCCTGTCTGCAGCCCAGGTCTCCAGGGATAGACAAGCACGGAACTGCTGATGCTGTGCCAGTTGTCTGGGACAGACACATCCCACATCCCAGGCCCTCCTTCACCTCCTGCTTTTGTGCTTGGGCAAGGGGTGATGACTTAAAAATGTAATCTATGATATTTATAGTGCAATAAACCACAGATACACACACACATTCCCAGTGCATGGCAATTAGGGCATTTGATCTTTCCACTTCATGGATTTTGTGTTTTAAGCCTAACCAAAAGTTAAACACCCCTCTGACATCAGCCCACCTGGGAAGCCCTGAGGGTCTGCAGTCCAAGTATGTACCAAGTCAAGGAAAATTTGGCTGATGGATTCAGAACATGTACATTTGGTACAGGCAATTAATTGAACTGATTTATTTAAACTACTACACTGTAATATTTGCTGCCTAGAAAGCTGAAGGAAGTGTCATACACAGAATCAACAATCAGTGATGCTCCACATGTTCTTAGTTCCAAATTCTTAGAACTTTGCCGGCTATCAAGATGTGGGTATCAGGAAAACATCAAAGCTGAAAATGAGTGGCTGGTTAGTGTGCCAGCACTATCTCAAGGTTTTCTTCTTGTTAATTCACAAGGAGAATTAGAGGTTGAGCCAATTTGTGTCCCCCTGGCTGGAAGTCCTCCAGCCAACCAACAGAAGTTGTCAAGGCCAGGTGAGGCTCTCTACTTAATTACAAGAGAGTTGAACTAGAGCACCCTAATGTCCTAATTTTGCCATCCATCTCACACTATTTATAACTGAGGATGTTGCTTAAGTCCAGGTTCTGAAATATGAATGAGCCTCAGCTGCAGAAAACCTCTTGCTTTATAAAGGGATCACAAAAATGAGGTGAATTCACAAAAATAAAGCTACTAGAAAGAGCCACTGTAGAGAAGGATGGCATGAGATGAAAGAGCTGCCCTGCCTACGCTTCACTAAGCCAAGAAACTTTGCATGAGGCTGCTGTGCCCTGCCAGGGCCTGCTAGAGCTGCCTGCTCTCAAACTGCCCCTCCTGGCAGAGCTCAGCACCCAGCTCTTCACTTGGTAACTTTTGGCAAGCAAGCAGGGGCAAAGTAACTCCAGCAGCCTGTTTGCAAGCTGTGCTTTCCTGCTGCAGAAGAGGACTCAGGTCACGAGCCTCCTGAAGCCACCAAAACCTCCCAGAGGTGCTGACACCTTTCTGTCCCTCTGGATGCTCAGCTCCAGTGGTCTGCTTTCATCCACAAGGTGAATTTTAAACTGAGATTAGGTATCAGGTCTTTTCTTCCAGGGACACTAGTTTATGTCTCTCTCTCTACCCAGAACCATATTTTCCAGCATTTTTAGAGTCTGTACATCTTGGAATCCTCCCCCAAATCTGGCTGAAACTAGAAAGTATCTGCTATATAGTAATGATGGGAAGAGAGTCCAGAAATCAGCTTAAGCATTAAAGAAATTTTTGCCTCCCTCAGAATCACAGCTAACTACACAGCAAGTCAAGTTTAGTTTTGGTACAGACAAAATTCAGAGGAAGCAGTTGACAAGGCCATTTTTATTAATGAGATTTCTTCCCTTTTCTTCTGTTCTATTGACACTCTTTCAGGAGTGAGCAGCTTTGTCAAGACCACGTGTGTATGAGCACAGAGAGCAAGAGTCTTGGCACAATGAATGAGTCATGCAACCTTTTCACTAGTTATAAATACAATTAAAAACACAGCCCCATTTCCTTAACAGGCACAAAGCCACAGAACCCTGGAGTCATTCATAAACTAGAATCCTGGTGCAGAATTGTGTTTCGAACAGCATTTGATTTGTGTTTAGCATGGGTTATAATTACTTCATCATATTTTCCTTAAGGAAATGAATGATCAAATTCACAAGGAGTTGACTTTAATTATACACACTGCTTAATAACTTGTGTCCATTTGGAAGCAATTATTTGATCCACTGTGGAAGCAGAGAGGGGGAAGCTGATGGTCTGGTTTCCCGAGAAGTTAAACAATTTCAGGCATTGAGTTCCTAATTCCAGACAATCTCACCAGATGACAACTACCTGTGTCAAGCTTCACCAAAGGTGCTTTCATGGAAGACCTGCAGCAAAGCTAGACAAAACAAGCTGGCATGTTCTTCCCCTCTAATTCTACATATTGCTTTGACTCATATTGAGACATCCTGTGACAGGTCCATAGCTTTGGAGCCAGGCAAGTACCACAGGTGCACTAAAGAGAACCCTTTTCTTCCCAAATGGTACCAAAACTGTACAAAATCCTCTGCTTATAGCACAGCTGTGGCGCTGAAGGAGAACTCAGAGAGTTACTGCATCTCCCAAAAGCCTGCAAATGGATCCACTGCACTCATACTGCTTCTCTCACATAGATCCCTTTCCAGGATCAAGGTTCTGGATCAAGTGCCAGGTTCTGCTTGGGTGGAGTGAAAGGAGAGCACCCTGCCTTTCATGACTGAGGTAATTTAATGAGATATGCAGACATCTCATGACAGCTGGAAGGTCAGGCTTCAATGCCCAGAAGCAGGACAGGAGCAATGGCTCCTTACAATGCTAAGTCATACACGGTGACTAAGAAATCAAAGTGAGTTTGTACCACTGCAAACAGCCCTGCCAATCATACATCATAAATATCTTCAACTGGGGACAAGTCAGGCCATTACACATGGAAAACACCATCCAATACCAAAAACAGAGGCGCTGGAATTTAACTAGCAGACACCTAAGAAAAAACATTCAAGCAAAATTTTCACAGCCCAAACCCTGAAGAGACACATGCAAGCTCTCATCCGAGTGACACACTCTCCCACAGACAAACATGGCAGACACATAACTGCCTCCTACATCTGCTTGCTGCATGCACAAAAGCAGCACTCAGATAGAAAAACATCCCAGATTACTTGAAATCCTTCGGGAAATTCAGTTCACCGTTTGTCTATGCAGAGTGTTGAGCTTTCAATAGAGGAGAAAAAACCCTTTGGCCAGAGCTGGAAAATAAACAGAACATGTTCCTCTCTGCTGAAAGATACTGCAGAATGTGGGAAACCAACCAAAAGACCATGCCTGGCTGCAGATTACTGAGGATAGAAGCAAAAAGTTATTAGATTAATACAGATTAATACAGGAGATTAATATACTTTAGGAACCATACCAAAATTTCATTTTCTCAATTATCAGCAAGTAGATGCAGTAAGAATCAGTGCTTTGTGAAGAAGAGGTACACCAATGTTCAATATTATATTGAATGGAATTTGCATTAATCACTCACAGTGAACAACAGCCACATACCAGCACAGCATCCTGAGAAGCAATGCCTGTTTACAGCATGGCTACCCCATGACACACCTGGCAGAAAGTTCACCAAAATCCCAGGATCTAAGCCAAATATTTCTGAACAAATTTTGTAGGAGCAAAGATGAACAAAATACTTTAGAGCACCCTGCTAATGTCTCTCTACTACGAGAGCAGAGAAGAGAACAGCTGAAGAAGCAATTGTGATACAGCCAGCATCAGCCTTGCAGGCAACACTGACAGTTCAGTGAGATCAAACACACATTAAAGGGCAGTGTGTGACTGAAAAAATAGTTTGAATGTAACCACAAAAAAGTTTGATGGGAATCTCTTTATAAAATGTGCAGGCAACAACTGCCCAACAGTAAGGGAAGAAGGTCAGGAGAGGACACCACGCTTACGAAGCACCTGCACCACTTTCACTTCCTGCCTTGTGATACCTGCAGGGAACTTTCATGTTTCTGTTCTCAGATTTAACAACTGGGCTGACATAAGGAAATCTTGGGATTTCTCAAGATGTTACTGGCAAGGTCAGGGAAGTTCAATCCCCCTCCCATCACCGGCGGTGCTCCGGGCGCTCCGTTTCACTCCCTGCACAGTAACTGTGCCAGCCACCTGTGCCAGCCACCCACCACAGCAGGCTCCACCTTCACACCATTTCAACAGGGCAGCAAACAGAAGGAGGTAGGACACACAATTTTGAAAGTGAAGGTGAGACACTCAGTCGGTCCCAACCCATTCACAGTCTCTGAGCACAAGTCACAATTACAAATCGAGCTCAGGAGTGAAATAACATCCTTTCCTCCTCCTCCTGCCTGCAAAGACAGGAGTTCAGGGCTCTGTTTCCTTGGCAACAAAAAAGAGCATCACAACAGCCTCCTCGCTAGCAAATGACATACAAAAATGTGTCACTTTTTTTCTCTTCAGTGTCTTTCATTACCAGGGAATAAGGCTGAACTCAGAACTCTCCACTCAGCAAGAATGGAAGTAGATATCCGTTACTGCTATTTAAAATGCAGTATCTTTGGAGCCTTTAAGTTGGTCCAGAGGTAGGTAGCAAGTAAAGGATTTTCATTTACTAAGTTAAGTGAAAAAAAGAAAAGAAAACCCTAACCTTGCTGAAGTTCACCTTTTAAGACAAATTGCAGAACTTGAAGAGTTTGGGGGAAAAAAATTACAGCTCATAAATTGATGATCCGCATTTTAGATTCTGTTAAAATTCACTTTTGAAAAGCATTAGAAATGAAGATTACAAATTTAATAATGCAACACATGGGAGGAATTATCTTCCTCCCCATATAAAAAAGCAATTTGCTCTTGACTATAAATTGACTTTCTATTACTGTCATTAAACCAGCATAATGTGCTATAATTAGGGTCTGCCCTGCCACAGCTCTGTGGCAACCCACAGCCAAGAACTCATCATGCCAACTTTAGCAGACATCCTCATGAGCCAACAAGGGCAGTGGCACTGCTGGGTATCTCCTCACTGCAGGACTTTGGGGTGCTCATGGACATTTATGAGGGGTCAAAAAGAAACTGGATTAAATCAATGAGGAAAATATTCAAGAGAAGACAAAGTCCCTAAGCCATGAGTCAGTGGAAGCTGGGCCAGCATCCTGAAGAAGCATCCTAAGAAACCTTGCCATCTCCCTGGCTTTCTCCAGATACCCTGGCAGACACAAACATCTCTTACTCCTTTGCTTTTGCCACAACAGAGAAGCGAGATCACAGTCCTCAGACTGCAGTAGTTTCCAATCCATTTCCTAAGCTGCTTCCAGATTCTCCTCCTCTATAACTTGTGCAAACTGGGTGCTCTGCATGGTCTGTGCAAGCCCTGTCGCAGCTGTAGAGTATCTGCCACTCTCTTCTCAATATGCTCATGTCTAACTCCACATGTGTCTGGACCATCAGGGATGATTTTGCAAGGCTCACATTTTACTGAGCAGCAAAAGCATTAAGATCTATATTCAGTGGTTTCCTCAAACAGGCAACTACATTTAAACAGCTCGACTGAAAGAGCATTAAAATTGTGCTGGCAGGTATTTACTGTCCCATTTCCCACAGTTCTTTTTCCATCTTTAAGTTACTGATGGGTTGTGACATATTGAAATAACAGAAATCTCAGTAACAGAGACCTCTTTGCTACTTCTCAGCACTAGCACCATTCTTCCCTTTCACCAGCCATGTACCTAAACAGCTAGATGTTAATTCTGTCATCTGCCCTTTTTTTTTTAAAAAAAATCATTTTCACTCACACTTTATGCAGCAGGCAGCTGGGAGACTTGCTCACATCTCAGTTCTGGAACAAATCTGAGCAACTAGTTCAGATAGTGAGACAGTGAGTTGACAGCATCTGCTGATGGTTCTTGCCCTTCCTTTGCTCATGAATTATCCTGAGTTTTAAAAGAAAAGCAGCTGGTACTTGTCCAAGATCACCAAAGTATCACTGGTCAGTGCACCCTGCAGCAGGTGCTCTGTGCCTTGGCACACCAGGCCAGCCCAGGCCAGCACAGGACCTTTAAGCACCACTGGCCAGCTTGGACAAGATGTACCCTTTGCTTCATGACAAGTCAGTTCCTCAGGTAGCTGGATGACAGTCAGTCCACTTAAAAACTTCTCACTTACCCAAATATTCATTCAGAGGAGCTTACTGGTTTGGAATGAACACGAAGGGGACTTGTGATAATCAAAGCGAACCCATTTGCAAGTCTGACACATGCACAGAAAGCACTTTGCAGTCTCCACCAAAGCCTGGTTTAGTCTCACTGCTGAAGCAATTTTTAGGTCAGAACATGTGCAGATGTTTAGAGGTCTGTGCTTTGTCCTTGGCCTGTTTTGGAGAAAGATGTAACATTTTGCTTGTGCTCTAACTGCATATTTTCATCAGAGAAACCACAAGGCCACACTTGAAGTCACTACTGAAATCTATTCCTCTGAATCCACGAATGACTAGTACATCCTCCTTCTATCACATAAGCCATATTCCTGATTGAATTGTCCTCCTGTTCTACCCAATCTCCTTAGAAATTTGCCTTTATGAAGCATGACTTGGCCCTTCTGAACATTACACAATCTTTGTCTTTCCCCCGTATTTTCTGCTACAGATACGTGACTTTTCCCTGTATTTCACTGTCATATGGAACAGCTTTCCCTTTCAATAGTCACAGCTGCTTAATGAATTCAAAGTGTGACATTTTGTTTTCCACGGTGAGGTGTGTGAGAAGTGTAAACCATGGCTGAGGGATGAACTAGAAAACACAGAGGGCACTGAGCCCTTCCCACCAGCCAGACACAGCACTCTCAACAGCACCCACTGCACCCTGCAAGGCTCAGCTTTACTCAATTCATTGACAGACTTCACTAAACAAATCAAAATGTCAACTTCAGGAAGTATATACAGGCTTCCAGACACATATACAGTTTCACAAGCCCCAAAGAGATCCTCTCATGCTTGATACTCAATGTGCTATCCCACCTGGACACTTGGATGCTTTGCTCAACCAACAGTTCCAGGATCCAAGGGGATTCAAAGCCTCAAAAGACTTTCCAGAGCACTGCACAATTTCCTCTGATGTCGCCCACACGGGAGGCTACAAATTGGCACCAGTAGCTGTCAACATTTTGTTTTGATCTCCTGGCAAACAAATCCACCCTCTGAAATGTTTGCAGGATGCTGAGATAAAAAGCAGCAATGAATAAAACCCAAAAAATTTTGAAGGGTTTATTTTTACCAAGTAATCAATACCTTCTGGCAGTTTTCCTCCAGCTCTAATAATACCAGTGAGGACAGTGACCCCTGGCAGTTTTTATACACTGCTCTACAAAAATTATCTAATTAACCACCACAATCCACTCCTAGAAAGAAGAAAGCATGATCTGAAGTTCTTCTACAACAGAAGAGAGACAGAGAGCATGAGTGTTGGGAAAGGCTACTGATAACAAGGTTATAGTTTGGGACTTCCAACTCCTGCACATCCAGTTCTAACCACGCTGCCAGCCCCAGGGAAATGGTGTGTTTTTCACACAACCCTTGGCTTCACCTAGCTGTCAGAAAGAACAATGTCTGAGCCAACTCGTTAATAAATCAAATGACAATAAAGCAGTTGGAGGGAGATAAATTATTGAAATCAAAGCAACTTAGTGCTCAGAGATAAAACTAAGCTCTGTAAGCAGGGAGCTACTGAATATGGAGCCTGATTTTCCTCAGAACAGCTTTACTGACACGCTGCAAACTGCCAGTGCAGTCCACCTGCACCACAGCTCTGAAGAGAATTCAGCATTTCAGTGGGGTGGTGATACCTTGATGCTGATCATCAATATTAATGATGGAAGAGGAATCTCAGGTCATAAAGTCAACCACGAAAGCATCTCAGGGGATACTCACCTAAACCAAGTCTAAGAAATAGGTCTAAATCCAGAGGCAGGATATGTGTCAATACAAATCCAGGCCTGGATTCTTTCAAACAGTATTTTTCTATTACTTTGGGGCAGCCATTACAGAGTCACAATATTTAGTCAACCTTTTACTTCTACAGTCATTAATCCTGCACCATTTAACTACTAGTTTGTCATTTATTCTCTTAATCCTTTTCAAATCCTTCTGCTTATGTTCACATCTTTTTTCAGTCTCATTCTATGTGTCTTGCTAATTACACTCCTTAACTGTCATAGGCTGTTTCAACAGACATGTTGAGCCAGACATGGTTTGATCACTTGCTGTGTTATGTGCCCAGTGAATAGTTTGCTATTGAGATATTTAAAATATAAACTGTTACTGGAAGATGATCAATTGTACCTAATTATCTGGACAGCTGCCTGTAACTCTAGGGAGGAAGGGCAAATAACCATTTAACAATGTACTCAAAACCAAGATTTCTAACCTTGTAAAAAAGAACAATGAAAAAGGAAAAAAAATAAAACAGGCCTAGGGTTTCCATCTTCTCAAAACACAGAATGCTGCTTCCTTGGCAGACAGTGATGTTTGCAAAGGACTGTTATTTGCAATTTTGCTGTGTCCTGAGCCAAACTTTCCTACCAGTCTCGGAAGACTCCATCTCCAGAAGTCTGCATATGACAGCCTAAGAGTCAGAGGCCAACAAGAGTAAGGTCACATCAAAATGAGAGATGCCAAAACCTGGCAGCAGATGAACAGGACAGAGGAGACATCACCTGAAAGCTTCAAGACAAGGGAATTATTCATGGCCAAAAGGAAGAGAAGAGGTACTGTGACACACATGGGAAAGATAGAACTGCGGGAAGTAGGTGGCCAACCATGATGGAACAAGTGTCAGAAATACCCAGAGCACTGGAAATGTCAGCCCAGCTTTACACATCCACACATTCACTTCCAGTGACAAGCTTGACTACACAACCTGACATGGAGCAAATGCCACCCTGAACACTTCCTCTCTTGAATCTCAGTCTTCATTTCACTTCTACAACCACGTCCAGACCTATCATGCTGGAGATGTAAACATTAAAATCACATGTATATAATGAAGAGACGAGTTTATGAAGAGTCTGGAAGAGTAACCAACTCCTTCAGCCCAGAGGAGAGCTAACAGAGGCTGGAGAGGGCCAACAGGTGCCATCATTGTTAGCTACTAATTCAGTACCTTCAAAGATAGGAAGAACTGAACACTTCTCGCCCATCTCCTCAGACATGGCTATCAGCCCACACTGAGGAAAGCATGAAAAGCTCAGAGGGGAGCAGAACTCCCTGCACTTGGAACAGCTTGGAGAGTTCTGTCGAGGCATGGCTGGCCACATCCACTGAAGTCAAAGCACACAGCTAAAACAGGAGACTGAACAAATACCTTCGAATACATCATCAGCACTAAGCAGGAAGGTTGTGCAGCTTCCATGTGCCAAGAAAAATGCTGTGGACACCATAATCCCCAAAGACACATCATGCAACCCCATTAGATCAGCAGCTCCTAATTAATTTAGAGTGTGGATCAGTCCTCAAACACCTTTTGCTATCACTAAGACCTACTGAAAGTGATGAAGAGGAATCATTATGCATAACACCCTCAAGAACTTGCTGTAAACACATTTGGCAGCGCAGGGAGGTTCCTTTATGGCATAATCCATTTTTATATACACCTAATATTTTCAGGTTTTCAACTGATTGTCAAGAGTGTTTGTAGAGGCTGTTAATGAATCTCACTGCTAAAAGCAGTTACAATTCTGTAGCTATTAATACAACGTGACATCAGTTATATCAGCTTCCGAGTGAATCACAGTTTGCAATCTTGTAGGTGTTCGATAGCTGTTGTCACATCGAAATAGAACATTGTTAAATATACTCCAAGTCTGTCCTAGTTCTGCAGCTCTTTTCCCCCTTCCTGCACTGCAGCCTCAGTGGACTGAACACCTGCAGGTCTGAAGAACTAAGCAGAGGAATGTCAAGAGGAAAAAACAGGTTGACTGTTGGACCACTCAGATCAGAATTTTCACTTACCAAGTTAAGCGAAAAAATAAAAAAGACAACCTAACCTTGCTGAAGTTCACCTTTTAAGACAAATTGTAGAACTTGAAGAGTTTGGAGAAAAAAATTGCAGCTCATAAATTGATGATTTGCTTTTTTATAAAAGAAAAGTTTTAAAATGTTCACTTTTGACTGCAATTTCCTCTCAAATCTGATGATTGTAAGAGGTTAAAACGACAGGTCACCAAATCTTTTAGGATGTCTAAACCCTCCAAGACATATCAAGATGTTAAGCTTTTTTTTTCCTCCTTGTAAACTGAAATAAAAGGCTGATAATCTTTCCTGACATAGTGGTTTAGCATTAAAGCAGGCAAAATCCATTTTTGAAACCATTAACCGAGTATCAGATGCCAAATGCTGCTTTAAACCGCATAAATGACATTCACAGAACACTCCTGTCTTGGTCAGCCTGAATATAAAAGCACATTCTTAACAAAACTGGCATATGCCTGTGAAGTTACTACTATTTTGCTCAGTGAAACATTTTCAGACCATTGCTTTGTCCCTCCTTCAGGATTCAACCCTCCTGCCAATATTTTTCGTGCACGTAGTACCCTGTCTGGGTAATCTTTGGAAATTCAGCCTTAGAGCTCCAGAGCAAAAATGTTTTAGAAAATATACAGCTTTCTAGATTTCAGAAAATTAAACAATATTATGGCCTGAAATAAGACTTCCTGATTTTTACAGTCACTCTGTCCAACAAGCCTGCTGCCTTTCTGCAGCAGACAGCTGCAGCGAACAGGCTGTGAAAACAGTTGAATTCACCAAGTAAAATGGACTGTGGATAATTTGCCTGGTGTTATTCCTAGAGCAACAAGCCAGATTTTGCCTCAATCGACCATGCAGCATTTCACAGAGCATTTTAGTAGGTAAGCCAGGCAGTACTGAGACAGAAATAGAAAAATATTGAAATAGGGCCCACACGATGCCAGGTTTAGAGACACTTGGCTTGGATTGGGTCTTGGGAAAATTTGAGTTTAGGACACAGCAGCGTCTCCTGTGCAGGAGCAGTAAAAGCGTTTCTGCAGACACTGAGCAGCCAGGTCACAGGAACAGACTACTCCTGTTACTAGGCAGATGCCAGGAATTCAGTGGAAACAGATGAAAAACAAGTTTATAGAACGATTAACTTGGGACTCTGGCACAACTCAAAGCAGAGCACAGAAAAAGATGTGAGAGCTGAGAATTACTGCTGCAAAACAGTTCAGAAGTGGGTCTGGGCAAACAGATATGATTGAAAAATCAAGTTCTGCTCCTTTCCCTAGTCTCAACAGGTACCTTCTCAAACTTTACATTTACCCTCTCAGACCCTTTAGATCAGACGTGAAGATCACAAGCTCTGGGTTTTAGTAAATACGATCCCTTTATGCTGTAGCACCACTGTGTGAAAAACAGCTTTATTGTGTACCCACATACCCTGAATTGCACATCCACAGCCTGTACACACTGGGTAGGCAAATCCTTAGTTAAACATCTCTTTGCCCTTGCCATTTGCAGAACCTTCACATGCACAATAACTAACCCCAGATCTCTCTCCTGCTCTAACAAAATACCAAGCAGAAATGAGAAACGTGCACCAATGGAAGGTCCACAGGCTGCCATACAGGAAACATCTCCACCTTTGTTATTTCTTGCCAAGGCTCTAGCTTAATATTGAGAACAGCTTTCCCTATGTCAAGGGAAAAGAGCCAATAAACATGTGGGGGAAAAAACCCATGATGCTAATTTTGGAATACTTTACCTGGTGGAAATACAGAAATATAGGAAGACAAGGGGAAAACAAACCTTGGGGAATACTGAAAATCCTGTTAGGACGCAGGGGCAGCAGCAAAAACTGAAATATTTTTAGGCAGGCCCAAAACATTGTTCAAGACATGATGAAACCTCCATGTAGCCATGGAGGAAGCTCCACCCAAAGGTGTGGGGCAGCTGTCCAAAACCAGCCCCACAGCCAGCCAGGCCTGGGGCAGCTGATGGCTCCTGCTAAGGAAGGGGAGGAAGGAGCAGAGCACTGCAGGTGGAATCAGCAGCAGGCTTTCTGGGCTGAAAGAACTGCTCCCAAAACAAGACCAGAGTGTCTTTCCCATTTGAGTGATCTCAGAGCTCTGATAGGAGTGTGGGTGCCTCTGATGCCAGGTAGGACACAGCGACTGCAGCGACCATCTGATGGAGGGAAAGCTGCTTCCTCGGCACAGCAGAAAGCAAATCCAGGTGCTTCTGAGCCCCATCACGATCATGAGAGTGTTGCTATGCTAGAAGAAGGAATCACTGCCTTACTTAAGACACCCAAAAGCCGAGTGAGAGTGTCTCTTCCACCCTCAGCCCCATAACTGAAGAAATCCATACGATCCCATACCACAGCACTCCTCAAGGCCCCCAGATGGAGGAGGAAAGCACCTCGACGACAGCTGACACCACAGTAGGAGAACGGGTGTCATGGGATGCTAAGGTTGCCATGGCAATGTCCTCGTAGCACATAACATTTTGACACTGTCTGTTTTGCAAGCAGCAGCACCGATGTGGCAGCCTGCAAAGCCAGGAGGAAACGGCTGCTCGAGATTCGCCACGCTTGTTACTGCAGCCGGCAGCCAATTCAAACTGTCTGGGCACTGGAGTTTGACCAATCTGGCAGCTCCCCTTCCTAAAGTGCACCAGGAAGCTTTTAAGAGAAACTGTTCCATAAATCACCCTGATTTAACAGGCGCTGTCTGCCAGGCTGAGCGCTGGCCTGCACTTTGGGCACTGCCTGCCCTGCTTTCAGCACCAGCGTTTCCAGTGCTGCCCCATCAGCTCCCCTGAACTGCAGAATCCCACGGGGAAGGGTCTGCTCCTCTGCTGCAGCTGGCTTTGCACAAGCAGAGCAGCAGCCTCAGCCCCATGCTCGCAGAGCTGGGGAGTGATTTTCTGAGCTGCCAAAAGCAGACACAACCTCACATCCCATTCACTTTCAAAAAAATACCAGAGACCAAAACTCACAGGCATTTTTGAAAAAGCCCAACTTTGCACATTTAATACTTAAAACAAGGACTGACTTTCATAGGAACTATGCTCACAGCAGAATGCTTGTTTTCATCTCAAGGTACATTAGATAATGTGATCTAAGCCTTTCCTTTTTACTAACATTAAAGCAAAAATCCCGTATCTGGAGGGGATGTACTGACTGTGTGATCCACAAAGGCAGATGTGTGGGGACCAAGCCACACAAAAATGCCTGGGTTTTTGGCAAACATACCAAAATCACCATTGAAATGCAACAGTGGGTTGTGACAGCATTTTCCAAAATTGCTTCTGGTTTGGGGGCATCTGGGGAAAAGCAGAATACTGACAAGCTTCAAAAGTTAGTCTGGGGCACTGTCTACCCTTATTGTGAATTTAATTCAAACTGCTACAAAGGTGGAAGGGCTCTGCAGAAGTGGTGCAGAGCAGTTGCTCTAATCCCACAGGCTACTGCTGAGGCCTCGTGGCAGGAGGCAGCAGCGACTCAGCCAGAGGAACAGCAGCACAATCTGAATGTAAGAGACAGGGAAAGTTACTGGGTCTGAGTTGTCATGATACTTTCAGGAATTCATCAACTACAGCAGCTGGAAATCCAACAGGCATTAGAAAGGAAAAGCCTTCTCTTTTTTTCTTCTGACAGTCTGATTAAAATAAAAATACGGATATAAAGCAGCCACCTTAAAATCTTGAGTGAAGCTATCCCTAAATTTCACTGGAGCTGTGATGACATGCATAAAATACAAGAAAGGAAAGGTAAATAGTAAAAATAAAATTAAAAAAAAAACCAAACAACAAACACCCACCCACACAATCCTCCCAGGATGCTGAGAAGTGCTAAACAAGGAGCTGGATTTACAACAGGAAAAAAAAAATCTTAATCTTCTTAGACATCTTGGCTGCAACATAATTAACATGTTTTCCATCCACATGGCAGGATACATTCCCTGCTAACTGTAAATATGCACACTGCTGGTGGGCAGCTGGCAAAAGTCCCATACCACTGGGAAGCTGTCACCACTGGGAAATGTCAGCCTCATCCACAGTGCCCAGGGAGCTGAGCGAGGGGCAGCCCATCCCCACACTCCTGTCCCTTGGTGACACTGCTGCTGCCTTGCTAAGGTGGGTCACCCTGCAAGCCTGAGCCCACCAACAGCTGAGCTGCTGCTCCTCAGAGGATGATCAGCTCCAGAGAGAGACACAGCCATGTGTTCCTTGGGCAGAGAGACTGTAACTTCTTAAATCAGATGGCAGCAACGTGAAGCACAGTAAGAACCCCTATTATGCTCATCCCAGCTGCTAACTGTGAATGATACCCTGGCAGTCTCTTGGCCTGAGCATCACAGAATGAAGTGATGAGAAGGTGCCTGAAAAAACAAGCCACTCTGGATGCACTGAAAGCAAAGGTTTTCATCCATAGATCCTCAATTACAGAGCATCTCCTCCAGCTCTCAAAATCATCCACAAACATTGCTGTATTACTGGAGCCCGAGGGATAAAGCATCTTAGCACAGACATTTACCCCACCTCCCAATCCCAATCCCTACGCACAAGTCTTACTAAACAACAGATATTGAATTCAGACCAATACCCATAGGATAAAATAGCTCAACCCTCCAAATCAACACAAAGAAAATCACTAAAGGAACATGTAAAAACCAGTAATTTCAGAGTACTGAAAAAATTAACATACAAATGCCAGAAAGGGAATGAGTAGCTAACAACACTCACGCTGGGAATGATCTGGAAAATAGCATGGATCATACCCTGAGTGTTTGCTGGTGTAAGAGTGTGTATTTACAAGAACACTGCATACAAAGTGTGGGAAACAGATACTCCTCATGCAAGGGGCCAGACAGCAACCAGGGCACTGTCCACACTGCTCCTCCTGCACGATCCCAAGTCCAGCAAAAAGGCCAACAGGACGCTTGGAAAACTGCTTTATGCAAAAAGTAATAATAAAATTTAAAAAGAAAAACAGGAGGAAAAAAAAAACAAACCCGCAACAAAAAATCCAAAACCAAAACCATCCATCAGGTTTCATTGGTCCAAACAGCTAACTTAGGGAGAGGGATGCCAGGTAGAAATGGCTGTCATTACTGTCATTTCCTGGCTTGGAATTACCAGTACGAGAAGGAACATTCTGAGATGTGAAGAGCTGCTTTGAAGAGAAAAGTGATCAATTGCTCCTCAAGTTGCTGGGAGCAATGAAATTGCTATCTGCTATTTCCATTCAGATTTAAGCCAAATTTCAGGGTAAACTATCCCTCTGATCAGGAACAGATTTGTTACTTGGGGACCAGATCCAAGTGACCCCTCTGCCTCTACATTTGCAAGAATAAGGACAGACAATAGCTTAAGTTCCTCTTAGTCATAAAACAGTTTTGAAAAAAATATATCATTTACCTCTGTACATGGTGCACTCTCCAAATTGTTAAGCACTCTAACATTTTAGACCGGCTTCTGCAAGGCTGTAAGAGTGCTTTGTGTTTTGGACAAAGCTGATATAACACCCTGATGGCATGAAGGTGGAACATTATCCAGCTCAGTGATTTAACTGTGGCTGGATTTGACTAAAAGGTAAGGCTACAGAGCTTGCTGTACCCCTGTGTGGTGAGGCTGTATCAGGGTATCAACCTTTACAAGTGCATTGTCTTGCAAAAGCAAAGACATAACTTCAATGCAGATTTCAAGGTAAGCATGGTTTGACAGAAAGCAGAGAGTGCCTAATTTGTGTGTCATCAGCAGGTGACTTAAGCAATGGCACAACTGATGGATCACTGTGCTGCAGAAACCCAGTGGTGGCACGTGCTGCCATACAGAATAGCATCCTCCCAGAAAATAAAACCAAACCCATTTGGAGAGATGGGATATTCAAAATGTGTTGAACACTTCCGCAGAGGAGCAGAAATCCTTATTCAAATATGCTAATGGTGCTTCTCAACAGATGTCTGTGGGAGAGAAGAGGAGACGGCAAGGCTGAGACTCTTGAGTGAGTCAGGTCTCACTGCCCCACCAAAACCATCAATGACTTACAGACCATTTCCTAAATTAAATTGTTCACATTTCTAATCTAACTGAAGGCATTCAAATATAAGCAAATAGTGCTTCAGACAACAATTGCACAGATAAATTATTCCTCAAAACAACTACTCCAATCAAACTTAATTCTTCCCTACACAAAGCAGATCCACACATTCTGTCAAACAGAAATGTTGAAGCAAAGTAGCTACAGCGTTTCACAACTTGTCCTGATGCAAGACTCTGACAGAGCAAAGATAATTTTCTTTTGCCTGGAGTACAGAGTGCTTTTGAATTAATAAATGTTGCATTAGAATTAACTGCACATGAAATAGAATCAGTAAAAAAAACAGTGTCTCCTAGATAGAAAGCTTTCCAGGGACAGATTCTTCTACTCAGAAACCAGTTGACAGCACAGTAAGAGCGATATCCTTTTCCAGTGACTGGCAGGAGTCACATATAACCCACCCTCAACAACTCCTGCACACACAGCTGCAACTCAGCATCATCCTCTGGATACCTGTGATGTACATCAGGCCACCTTTGAGGGAAGGAGACACAACACTGTGCTCTCCATGGCTGCACACGTGTGCTTCAAAAGCTGAGGGGACAGCACAGAGCCACCACCATGGCCCATGAGCTCACCCACATCCCCTTCCCCTGTCAATCCACACCCAGACAACCACAGAGCAAACCTGTACGCAGCACTTTGTGGCACATGCGATCCCTGGGCTGGCAGCTGCTGCTCTTCCTGCGGCCTTACAGCAGCGTTTGCAACAATTCCAAACACAGCACGGGTGGATGCTCCAGGCTGGGGCGTGCTGGAGGACTCTGTGGGATGCCCCATGGGAGACAGGAGTGGGAAGCAGTTGGTGGCCTAGGAAGGCAGCCTGGCACGCTGAGCGCTGACCGATGCCACGTCACCCTTCCCCGCACTCGCCCATCTGTCCCACCGGCCCCATCTGCCGGGTTCTGCCACGGACCACGAGCGCCCTGGGACTGACGCTGACATTTTGCTTTGCCTTTCTACAGGCACAGCGTGAACTTGGCCCAGGACCACGGCTCTCACGTGTAGCCACAACACAGAGAGCAACACAAACAAGGACAAGGTTTCAATCCCTTGCTCCTAGTGCTGACTCATTCTCAAGGCTCCTGCTCTGCTCCAGCCTCCCATGGCCACCAAAGACAAAACCTGTTGTCTGCTACTGCGGTCCTCTGATCACACGTGCAGCAGCAGCAGGGCCTGAGAGCTGAAAGCTGCCTCCAGAGCAACAAGGCAGGTAAGAGACTGCAAGGATTGTTCAGCTCTACCTGACCAGGTGCACTCACAGTGTAAGAATCAGTCCCTGGATTTGGGATCTGGATTAACTCATAACCGGGTCTGGGATCACCAGCCTCTGCAGGTCTTATCCACAGCATCTTCTTCCAGGCCACTGGTCCCTTTCACACTCTCCTCTGATGGAAGACTGATTTGACAGCAGCTCTTCTGGAAATATTCTCATTTTTTATTTCAACTTAATACATTTATGAAACAAACATGTTTACCAATAGCTAGAACATGCCCAGCAAGGAGAAAGGCATTTCTTGCAACCTCTAGGATAACCTACAGCCAAAGATACACTCCTAACTGTGCAAGAAGAGGGAAAAGCCCTGGATTTTGCTGCCTCCTGCACCAACCAAGAGAGCTGGCACCCCTGAGGTACTGCATGGCCAGGCGAGCTCTAGAGGCTATCTTTGCAGGGTTACAGGGATAAACTATCCTTTCATTTATAAAAGACTGATTAAAAAATAGCTAACAGTCCAGGTGGATGAATAATTTTTCCTGTCTCTGTCTGCCATATGAGCACAGTTATCCACTTTACAAGCAGCTAACAAAATTGGTTAGAGGCTTACAGAGCTCCAAAAATTAACTTGGGATGAAACAAAACCAAAGTAAGCACAGAAAGGACTTAAAGCACTTGGGTTATATTTTTAAAAAATGTAAAAATGGACTAGTTAAGTCTTGAATCATAATTTTCTTTTAAACCATATGTACCCCAATACAGCGCTGCAACTGAGAAATATCCATGGCAACATGAAAACACACATAGGGGCTCTCTCTATTTAATAGCTTTGTAACGCTTTAATGTTTGAAATTAGAGAAGGTCAATGTTTAAAATTATGAGGAAGTTCAATAGATAAAACTTAAACAAAAGAATGTTCTAAACTACCTAAATGTCCACAGCCCCTTCCTACACTCCAATGTTTAAATGTTTTTTATCAATCCATGAAATTAGTATTTCACATACTTTCCCTCCAAAGCAATTGATCGTAACACAGTGCCTCTGCCAGTACTTTATAATGTATGAAAGCAGCAGCCTGGGCTGAATTTTAGCTCTAATTCAACTCTTTTCTGAATGAGCAGCTGACACGAGGAAGGCTTACTGTCAGTATCTAGGAGACATTTTGACTTTGGAAACCATTTTCTCTCTGCCAGACACTTGGTCCAGCTGGCTGAGACACAGTTTGATTCTCCTGCCTTGCAGCCAGCTCAAGGGTCTGCCAAGCTGGACAGTGCCTGTGCTGAGGTCTTGGCCAGGGAGGGGACACTTACAAGTCCCTCACAGCTGCTCTGTACCTTCCCCATCTTCCTGACCAGAGCAGCCCTGCTCTCCCCACTTGTGCGCGTAAGGAACCTTGTGCAGATGCTCAAGGTGGATCTGCATTCCAGGGTAGCTGCATTTGCAGTGTGACCCATGGCTACAGTTCCCCACACACCAATCTGCCTGTCAGGGCATGCCTCAGATGCCTTCTGCCAGTGAAAGCAGGGGTGCCCTTCCCAGGAAAACCAGGATGTAGGATGAAAGGAGCTGGTGCACTACAGTGCCTCACCCACTTGGGCCACAGCACATACCCAGACCCAAGAAGTGCTGCTGGGTCCTGCAGTTTAGGCACAAGAAAGGAAACCCCATCCATTCCAGTGATTCTTCACATTTCCCTACCTGTCTTTCTTTAGGTGTAGTTCTTGTCCTCTGTAGTACACGGGGTCCTTGTCTGGAAGCTCTCACCCCTCCAGATCTGAGCACTGCTTCTGACTTCCCAATTCCCAGCAGGTTCACCACTGCTACATCAACTGTCCCAGCTACTCAAACATCTCCCCTCTCCTGCTCAAAGCTCGCTTTTTCTGCATGCGTGGCTCTAGTCAGTTCTTACTCTCTACAAAATCTTTATTTTCTGTTCTGCTTTAGTCAGGTCTCCAAACTTCATGCTCCACACAAGGAGCAAGATGGTTCTCCTCCACACCATTAACCTTAAAGATGACCTTCACCCTGAACTGGGCAGGGCTGTGCTAAGGCCACTGTCAGTCAAAGGGGGATTTCACACACTCCATTCCCTCTGTTTTCATTATGAGCTGCACCCAGGTGCACCACAAGCTGCCTACAAGGCAGGTGCCTACAGTCATCATGGATTCTGTTATTAACCCACATGCATTTGTCACCTGGCAGTTCAGTCCTTAGCAATTTGGTTCCTTCTGACATGTTCCCACAGGAATATCAGCATTCCAAAAGGCTGATTCCAACCAAGACCAAGGGTATGGCAGATCCTCAGAACAGCTAAGATTTGTGTTCTCAAGACTTGTGCTAGAAACAGGCATTGTAGAAATGTGACCACAAAGACTGCACGACTGATTTTTACCTCTTCTTACTCTACTACTCCATAACTGAAATGTAGGATAGACATTTGCATAAGTTATACCAACAATTATTCTGATAACAACTGCAGTTTAAAAATCCTTAAACTTCACTGACATAGCTAAGAACCTCATGGGAGCAAAGACAGCGGCACTCAGCCAGCAGGAAGGCCAGCAACATTACCATGCTGAGATCAAAAGGGTTATTAATCCTGAGTCCTTGAACTGCTGAGTGCATTTTGGCTATTTCAAAGCCCCACTGCAACCTCCTGGTGAAAAAAGCGCTGCATCTGCTCAGAGCATCTTCTTTGTAGATGCAGCTGAGGAATGAAAAGGGTATTAGAACAACGGTCCACATCCACCTCTTTGGAGAGACACACGGACATGAAAGATCTGAAACTCCATCACCCTCGTGCTCTGCAAGCACTCAAATGTGATCTTGTCTCCTGCTCCAAGCCCTGCTGCCTGCTTCTGCACACTAAGAGATCATCTGCACCCAGTTCACTGCCCAGAACCCCATCCAGGCACACTGCAGGTGTACCAGGCAAAGGAATTGTGGAAGATGAGAAGAGTCTTCTCACTTTCTGTCTACAAGGTAGACAGGAAAGAACAAAAGAGCCATGGCAGAAAAAGAAATACCATATAGGTAAAAGTATATTCTGTACATTTAAAAAGCAGAGTCATTTTCCCAGACTAAAAGGGGGAAATACTGGAAGCCAGAGGTGTTATTATCACTGCTCATATGTGGCCACGGCTCTCAGCACACCTGTAAATTTCCTTTTAGGCTCTTTTGATATAACCCACCCATAGTAACTTAAACACCTCAAGAATTTTTCTTGTTTGTAGATTTAAGCAATCATTAGGCTGTTCTTCTCTTTCAGAGGAGAATGTCAAATTTCCTTTAAGCTTGGCCATTTACCACCTCTTCTCCTTTTCCCATAGGATGACTATTCTCTTAGAGATGTGGTTCTCGGCTTCAGCCAAAATGGATGATGTGTCTGTTTGAAATAGGATTGTTTACTTTGTCAATGCCCCTGGGATCAATTTCATTTTTTTTCTGCCACCTCCTACAGAGAACATCTTGCCAAGTGCAGTATCCATCTCCCTGAATGAGCTATCAAGATCTATTTTTTTGACAGAAATCATGCTGCAACCCAAACTGGTCAGAATCTCTAACAATTTCAGAAGCGTGCATGGATACAAATAATACAGAATCTTATAGAGCACAATTTCAGCATTTCTCTTATAATTCCTCTTTCTTGTCATCTATTTGCTTGAGAAAATGACACACTTGTAGTTTGAACACCAAAAGTAGAAAGCAGCACACATTCTTCCAGGCTGGTTGCTCATACGTGTCTGAAGACACACTCACACAGGCACGAAATACAGGAGCATCACTGCAACATCCCCATCACACTGAATCCGCCCTGAGCAGCTTCACTAAGGAGACAACTCACACAGGCGAGATCTGCTCATTAGCTCCTGCAGGATGAGGTCTTAATTGTAGATTTATTTAATTCAGAGACAAGTACTTGTGTTGTATTAAAAGCAGCTTATTAACATTCATGCATGAACATTCACTAAGTGTGAATAAATACAATGCAGTGCAAAAGCGGGGTTTTTTTTAAGCGTTGGAAGAGGAAGCATCCACCTAAACTATCACCTTGCTCAGAGCAGGAGGGTTTGGACACCATGGAATGAAATGCTGTCCCAGGCACTGTGGTGGGTTCTCATACTCGAGAATGTCTCACTATCAATCATTCCTGAGGCAACAGCGCTGAGACTTCCCAAAGTTCCCGTTATTGTCTTAAACACTCCTCAGCATCTGAGCCAAATCTGAAGTGCAAATAAATCATCAGCAAAATTTTTAGACAATAATTTATAAAACTACATCTGTTGGAGGAGACAATTCTATGCCTGCCACCCCTGCATGATTTGCTGATGACAAGTCTAGGTTAATCACACAGATGATGAATTGATTCTTACGTCAACTCCTTTAAAAACAACATCGTTACAGGTGTAGCAGCTGGCGGGCTGATGTATTCCTGCTGGCATCTGCACATCTTGGGATGAGCCACTAGACAAAGGAGCATGCCGGCATTTTGAGGGATGCAACCATGACAGTCAGTGTTAAAATACGCCGCAGTAACCAACTTTCATAATTTGCCACTCACAAGACTCACTTACAGGTTCAGTCTATGGTACAGTGCACACTGTGGAAAACACCCCTCAGTTACCAGGGAGCCGGTGGGAATGGACAGAGTGCTCTCCCACCGCTCTCCATCCACTCCTGCGCACGCCCTCCCCACCCACGCAGCGGCTGTGCTGCCCTCCACTCCCAACACCTTCTCCAGCACCCACCACCCTTCCTCTCCCGTTCAACCCAATGCCTTTCCTACTTTTCCCTACCAGTGCCCCTCTTTTTTAAGCTTGGTCTGATTTTATGACTACTGCCAACTGTCTGAGGCCGGAAAAGTCTTTCTGATGCCGGCAAAAAAAAAAAATAAAAAAAAATCACTGCATCCATTCTGAAAGGCTTTTCTTCTGGGATTTACTCTGCCCTCATTTAGACTGAATCCTTTTATTCCCCTATCCAAAAGCAGCGTGGTGTACGGCGCTAACAATCTCTGGGAACAATTAGCCCGAGAGCTGATTGTGGATAAACCAGAGTGGACACACCAGCCGGCAGCACGGACAGACCACCGGGCAGCACGGACAGACCACCGGGCAGCACGGACGCCTTCTCCGTGAGCGCTGCCCTTCATTCACACAGCGGAGGATGGAGCGTGAGCCGCTCCATAGCAAATAGCCCGTGCTTCCTATCGATTAGCAGCCGGAGCATGTTTCACCGCTGGAACACACTCCCAGTTTTAACCTCCACAGGCACACGCACCCCTTCGCCAGCAGTCCCCAGCACCCCTCGCACAGCCCCCGGGATGAAACCCCGGCCCCCTAAACACCCGGCGGGGTCGGGGACAGCGCTGACCGCTGCGCACCCACCCTCGCCTGCCCACACCGCCCACGGCAGGCGGACCTACAACGCCGGGAAAGCCGCCCGCC
>VWYI01026686.1:593268-627788 GCA_013399455.1 Anthoscopus minutus
CCCCGGGCGGCCGCGTTCCCCCCGCCCGCGGCGGCCCCGGCCCCGTCGGCCCCGCCCTGCCCCGAGCCCGGCCGGGGGCCCCCTCACGTTGGGGAGGCCCCTCACGTTGTCGCCTGTCCCGGACCGGGAAAGATCCTTCGCGTACCGAGCACGGAGGAAACGCAGGTGTAGGTTTGCTTGTGAATTGATCTGAGAAAGTGAAATGGGCAGAGGAAGAGGTGCAGGAGAAAGAGCGTGGTGCTGGCTTTGATCTCACCGAGTGAAACGGCAGAAAACAACCTTGACGCTTTCAGGAGTAGAACCTTGAAGCTTTCTTCCGAAAGAGAGGGGATATAAGTGACACGGGTGTGAATGGAGGCGCAGCCCGGCTCCCAGCCTTCTCCCACGTTCCTCTCTTTAGACACACAAAAAATCCCTCCCCAAAATATAAAGGCCACTGTTTGGATGTATACAAGCTCCTGGGCAGAAAACACATAAACCGTGAGGTTTTCCTTGGTGTGTTACGTTACATAGGAAGGCTGGTGCCTGTTGTGGCTCAGCTTTAACCCCATTCTCCAGAACACCCTGGGACAGAAGCTGCTGTGCTCTGTGAAATGAGCCAATTTTAGATCCTTCCCCAAGTCTCATTTCTTTTCCAACAAGCTTTATGAAGAATTAGTGGCTCAAGATTGCCAGCTGTCCGCAGGTGCTGCCTATGGCAGAGACATCACAGCATCTCCCATTCCTGCTTTGGGGAAGGAAACACAGTAAAGCCTTATTTATTCAGTGCAAAAAACCCCCTGGGATGGCATTAGACAGTGTTTTCTACTAGTGACGTGGTCTGCACAGAAAGGTTGCTGTTCCCTCAAGGAACAAAGGAAGATGTTCCTCATGCTTGGTTTGTCCCCTCATCCTGATAACTAAATGTCATCCCACTGAAATGACAGACCTGCTTGTGCTAATCCAAAAATGCATGTTAAGAGCCCAACATCTCCCTTAGGAAAAGCGTGGCTAAAACTAGTACATGTTGAGTGCTCCAGAACAACAGCCTGTGTTCTCCATTCTCAAACAGTTAATAAATCAATCCATTAAAAGTCTTCCATCTACTGGAAATCCTACCAGAGCTGCACTGTATTTGTGGCTGCCAATGCCAAGAAGCAGCAAGAGCAGGGCTGCTCCCAGGGAAAGGGTGCCAGGAGCAGCCTCTGCACAGGGCAGGGACAGCCAGGCCTGAAGGTTAAATTGAGCTCTTGAGAGAGGGAGTAAATGTGAGGCCTAAAGGAAGCTTTTTGGGCCAATTAAGGCCAACTGGTGCACTCTCAGCCCTGACATCCAGGTTCTTCATTACTGGTGATGCATCCAGAATGGAACAGGTCGTATGAATATCAGATGCCAAGATGAGTTTGCAGGACCTTCCGAAAGAAAATAAGTTATTTAATTCAGAAACTAATCAAAACTTGCTCTGGAGTTAGTGAGTTGTATGAATTACTTCATCAAAGCTAGGCCAGGCAGGCAGTAAAGCAGAAGGAACAGAATGAACTTATTACAGACAATGATATCTCCAGGTCTGAGTTTTGAAAGGCAGGGGAATCAGCGAGGAATGTATTACCATATGCTTAAGAAGAAATTTCAATAGCACCAATCAAGGCATTAACAGCAGCTACAGCCACAAATTTAGATGCATTAAAATTGTTAAGACAGCTCCTGTCTACCAGTCCTACCAGCACATCTGATCAGAGGAGCAAGAGGCATCTGTGAATCAAAATTTGCTTCCAGATTGCCAGGCACAGAAGTTACCTAAAAGTGCTGACAACTGCTTTATTTTCATTTAAAGACTGCAATAAAAAATTTAAATGGGGAATAGAAGTTTAATCTCAGCTTTATGCTGTGGCCATCTAAACTGCTCACTTCACTACATCTTGAAAGCACAGTGATGGCAGACACAGGCCTGTGGTTTGGAGAGAGAATCTCTGTCTCCAACACTCTTGTTTTCTTCACCAGCATACTAGGACTGAAGACCCTTCTGCTTTTAGTGCTTTGAAACCTCCTTTTGAGGTGCTGAGGAAGACCATCATCATCCCCACCCACCTCTGTGCAGCTTTCTCCAAGCTCATCCATCTGCCAGCTTCCTCCAGAGACACAGTCTGTGCACCTGCACAACTCAGCACCACTTGGTCACATTCTCCAAATGCTCCTTTTGTGCATTTTTTTCCAGGCTGTCTTCCACCTCCCTCTTTACTATGGGACGAGTCCTTCCCTGCTCCCATCTGCCAGAGTGGCTTGGCCTGAGTGCTCTAAATATCATCCCTTAGCTTTGGTGTCATCTGCCTCTCATTTGACTGCTACAGTTTGCTTCTCAGGGCGGGGACAAATATGTGTCCTGCAGGTCTCTTTGATTATTGGTTGGGCCAAACCATCCTAAACCAAAACCATCTGCCTCAAAATGAGACAAAATGCATTGACAGCTGGAAATCGGAGGGACAGTTAAAGGCGTAATGCCTTCCGGATGCCTGGAGGAAACTGTTTGTTTTGGCTGCTTCTTTAAGGGAAATAGGGATTTGCAATGAAGCTGGAAACTGTTAATCTGTAAGAGTTCTTCTTTGCTGATAGACAAGGACAGGAAGATCCTTGGGAGGAGCTTGCAGAAGTGAGGATAAACAGGGAGGAAGATTCCTGTGATGTTGTAAATAAGCTGAGAGTGTAACCGCGAACAAATAAACTCAAAGATTTACTACCACCAGAACAGCACGTCTGTGGCTGCCCTAGTGGAAGTGGTTAATTGATTGTTTCCCCAGTGAAGCAGGCTCTGACTGATTGAACCATGGAAAGCTCTGATAGATTTTTCCTGCTGGCTCTTTCTCTTCCCACTAGTCACGTAGCTTATATTTTTGCCTTTACTCTTAGGTGCCTGGGTCAGCCTAGGAAGTTCATTTTTATACTGGAGCAAGAGGATACGCTGCCCTCACCCTCTTGTACTCCCCACGGTTCTGCTTTTGCTTGTTTGGAAATAAAACCAAACTGTCTGATTTGTGTATGTTTGCTCTTTCTGCTCTCTCTGCCCACTACTTGCTCAAAAAATAGTCCACATGCTGGGAGCTCAAATGCAGCAGAGAAAGAAGCCCTGCTAGTGAAAACACATCTCATGCATAAATCTGCTCGGAGTAAATACAGCATTCCTAAGGTGAGGAGGGTTGGGCTCCTCCCTGTCTCATGCTGCCCCTGCCCTGAGCAAAGCTGATGCTGGAGCCAGGCAGCTCCTGCTTGGCAGCACACGATGTTCTCCAGCACCCAAAACCAAATGCAGACTTGACAATCCCTGCTCTTCAGGGTTCTCATTGATTCCACTTTGAAGTTCCTCCTGGCCTTTCTGGGCAGGCTGGAGGGCAGGTGAGATGAGCTGAACGTGGATACACAGAACCAGGGACTAAACACCGGAGAAGGGCCTGGGGTCCCATGGCCTGGCATCATTCCAGGCTGATGCTCAGAGGTACTGGCTCACATGCCCAACACACCAAGTACCACAGCTTCACTGGGCTTGCTTGTTGTACACTTACATAACAATACACATTTTAACTTATTTATTCTTTCCTGCCATTTGTGTAGAGGGAATACTGCAGGCTGATGCCTCAAAGAACCAGGCACAGCATAAATACAGAGTGAAAGCCTTTCTCTTCCCCAAGTGCTCGCTGTCCAAGTAGCCAAGACAAAGAACAGAAGGAAGTAGAATTTTTTTAATATAAGTTCAGGATACAAAGCATGTGAGTTTTGGTTGGCTTGCCCAACACTGTATAAGGAAAGTCTCTGTTGGAGCTAGGAACTGACTGTGGATTTCCTGCCATAATCTCAAAACTACCTTCTGCTTTTCACTAATAGAAGCAATGTTCTAATCTTAGGAAAATTAAATTAAAAGCCAGACAGGTTTTTACAACATCCTTTGTTGGCCAGGATCCAGCAAGCCAGGAGCACTCTGATTTGTGCACAGCTGAACCCCATAATGCCCTACAGAGCAAGCCAGGCTGCTACCTGTGTGGAGCCTTCCACAATGCTTTGCACTTTCTTAAACCTCACACCCCATCTAAAAGCAGAGATCCTGTTGTTTCAGTCACATCTCTCTCACACCCTCTCTAGCTATCAAAAACAAGCTCACAAAGCTGCTAAATGACTAGTGAGCCACAGCCCAGAGCATGAGCAATGAGAGGCTGAGCCGTCAGCCTTGGGTCCCTTGCTGGCCCTGCTTCTTCTTACATTTGTCTAGCCAGTGTCTTCCTGAGTTAAGAGAACTCAAGGCTTCACAGCATGTGCTGTACTCTGTTTTTACTGTTGTTCTCTACTAAAACTGCATGGGTTCAGCCCATTCATTGGCTTCCAACCCGTGGCAGCAGGAGTTTGGGTGGGCTGGACACTCCCATGGGGTGCAACTCAGCAGACCATCTTCTGCTGTGTCCCTCTCAATGCTGGTGTTTGGGTCAGGCTTTTTTTTGGTTCACCCAGCCAGAATGAGTAAAAGACTATTAAATCAGGCTGATTCTCTTCTGATGACTAAAATGCAGACCCAGACTGATGAAGTGCAGGGTAGTGGTGATTTGCAGACATGTTGTCTGTTGCAATATTCACTCACATGCCAAAGGGAAGAGGAAGCACCTGCATGAAGAAAGTGCTGTTAAGAGCAAGTACTTGCTTATCCACTTCCCTGATTTATAATAAACAAACCAGCTCCCCAGGGCCTGTGCTATTCCCCAGCTCTCCAGTCTGGGAAATGGCTAGGCACAGTGAGGAAAAGCTTGAGATCTGGGAAAAAGAGAATGGAAGATCAAAAGCAAGAAGGAAGCCAAAAATGCAGAAGTGTGGGAGGCATAAGAGAAGGAAAGGACTGGGGAGTTTAACCAGTCCGAAAAAGTTTTGCAGCCAGAGGCAAGTTCAAGAGAGCTGAAGAAATGGACTTGGGCACATTCTGTGGCCGGGAGAAAAAGAGACACTAAGTAGGAGCTCATGTACATGAACAGCCCATCTAGCTCCTGCAAAAGGAGAGAAGCCCATCTGGCAACTCCATCAACAGCCATGAGCATCAGTGTTTTAAAGCATCTGACCACACATGAGAGAGGGGAGCAGCTCAGGCAGGTGGGTGCCTGTCCTGTGTGGATGTAAAAACACAGAGGATGCTTTTGAAACCTGAACCATGGGGTTTTCATTCCATGAAGCATCCGAAAGAGTAGACATTTTGTGGCAAGTATCCCAAAGGTTTGGGAGAGGAGTTTGGCAGGTTGTGGCAGAATGAAAGGATGGAATTCTGCAGACAAACCACTTCCTTCAGTCCTTTCGTTCATATCCACTCATGGTGTTGGCATTGTCACAACAGAGGCAATGCTGGGAATGACAGGTGGAATTTAGTGCATTTGAATTTTAATCAGCAATTATTGTAAAACACAATAATGCTTCAACTGGTGGGTAATTTAGCTCCAATTCCAAAAATATAGACTCATCCTCTCTAAATGTCCAATCTCTTGCCTGCAAGCAAACTAGCACATACAAATGTATGAAATAACCAAGCAAAGTAATGATGGCTGGAAAATTAAGATGGCTCAGAACTACCCAGCCAAATTACATATTAATAGTATGGCAGCCATCCCAGGCCAGGCTTAGAGAGACTCAGGCTTGCTTCTCTCACTGACACTCAAAGGGCTTGTCTCTATTTGATTCCCCTGTGCACTCAAACAGGCACAAAGGAGAGGAAATATTTAAATACTGTTGTAGCAACAATATTCAGTGCCAAGACTGGGGAGTTCTGCTACCTGTGCAACTACAGCATTTCTTGGAATGAATACAGAAAATAGAATCATAACATCACAGACACTTCATCTTTCTGGTATTCTGAGTCTGTAATTTATCTTTTTACCTAAGCATGCATTTGTGAGCTGCCTGGCATTCAGAAGCTCTCAGTGCTGAACACCTCCCAGCCCCTTTGGGAGGCATTTCATAGCAGGGCTCAGCCCGTGCCCTGGACAGTTCCTCCTGCACTAAACCAGCTCAGATCCTCATTGGGAGAAACCCAGCAGGGAGGGCACATGAGCTCTGTGCCCAGCATGCTGCTGGGGCTTAGGCTATCTGGGAGCTGGTTTTGTGTGGGTTTTATGCCATTACAGAGCAGTTTGGGTTGGGAGGCACCTGAAGACCATCTTGTTCCACCCCTCTGCTGTGGGCAGGGACACCTTCTGCTATCCCAGGTTGCTCAGGGCCCCATCCAGCCTGGCCTGGGACACTTCCAGGGTTGGGGTAGCCACAGCTTCTCTGGGCAACCTGTGCCAGGCCTAAAACCACTCTCATAGGTAAGACTTTCTTCCTAATCTTTAGTCTAATCCTGCCCTCTGGCTTTCTGAAGCCATTTCTCCTGTCAGTCCATACAAATCCTTGTCCGAAGTCTCTCCCCATCTCTCTCTAGCCCCTTGAGGCACTGGAAGGGGCTTAAGGGCTCCCCAGAACCTTCTTTCCTCCAGGCTGAATAACCTCAATTCTCCCAGCCTGTCTCCCGAGCAAAGGAGCTCCAGCCCTTAAAGCATCTTTGAGACCTTCTCTGGTGTCACTCCAGCAGCAACATGTTCTTATGTTGTAGTCCCCAGAGCTAGAGGCAGCCCTGCAGGTGGGGTCTCACCAGAGCAGAGCAGAGCAGAGCAGAGCAGAGCAGAGCAGAGCAGAGAGAGAGAACCTCCCTCAGCCTGCTTGTTTTGCTGCAATCTCTGCCTAAACATCCCTTAGAGCAGAGACCTCTTAGCAGCCCAATGAATGGTAATTTAATTTAGTTTTAATCTTAGGATTTGGGTCCTTCAGTTGACAGAACATATTATCAGGTGGACAAAATGTTCTTCTCTGCCACCTGCCTCATCTCCGCATTTCTGCTCCCCTGCAGGAGAGGCCCATCAGGGCCATGGATGCTGCTGAAGTCAGTGACTTTTAGATTACAGCCCCTTTGCACACAGCTCTCAGCCTGGGAGGCAACTGGTTTGTGAAATATCTCTTTTGAATGAGTCTGCTGAATCTCTAATAAGAAGAGGACAGAAATAATCCTCTGTGAGGCCTCCTTCATTTGGGCTTTAGTACCTGCAGAAGTTGTAGCAAATGGATTTGCTCTGGTATTGGATGGACACTGGCAGATTTATGGAATGAGGTGATGCAGCTGCAGCACAACTGGAATTTCTGGGGACAAATCCCTGCAAGCACTTGAGGGTACTTCAGATGTGTTTCCATCTTGTGCCTGTGCCTGTGCCTGTGCCTGGGCTGGGGGTGGTCTCATCCTGAAAGGTTTTGTGCCCCACTGTCCTGGGCAAGGCACTAGAAGCCAATTGAGAAGGGAGAAAATATCTTTTCTTCATCTCAAATGCTAACAACAGTTTGGAGAAATGTGCTTCCATACCCCTTCTCTTGTTTTGCCTTACCTTTTCCCTCCCTCCTTCCTCCAGGCTGCAATAACTCTGCCCCCAAGTGAAAGGAAGATTCACTTGTCCACAGTTAGCAGAGGGGCTAAATTTGTTATACGTTATGCACATTCTTCACGATGCAGCATTTTTTGCTGAACTTGAGAGGAATAATGTTACATAAGGAGCCCCTAACAGATTGTCTATAGAACAAGACAAATAGTTCAAAGCTGTGACTCAAACTGTGGGACTACAAACTGAAAGCAAGGCCAGTGCTGATCAACCAAGTGATAGCATATGTTTGATCATAATACCCTAAAACATTGCATCTGCTTGAAAATAAACAGAGATCTGTTACCTGTTATCACCAGCAAGCTCACATTTATCTTCACAACTCCATTCTGTCTTCTGACAGTCCCCAAGTCAAAACCAAAAATCCTCTACCTTTCAAAATGCTTTATTCATATATGCCATCAGCAGACTGCTTCTTCAAGTGTTGTAACTCCTCTCTTAAATCTCTAAGTATAGAAAACTATAGAAGGAAATGTAGGGGATTCTGTACTGGGCAGAATGTGTATCTTCTGAAAGTTTAAAATTAAAGCAGCACATGATGAAATTCACTACAAGCATGTCTTGGAAATATAGTTTTACATTGATTGTTTTAGTACTCTCAGAGTTATTATATTTCTTATCATCTGCCTATAAAGATACACTGGTAGTACCAGTGAAAATCCAGATAATGTTTTCATGTTTTTACTGACACCATATTTCACCCCAAGTACTGGAATATATCACTCCATTTCTTATCTCACCCGTCTTGTTTTTATTCCCCTCTTCACATTTAATTTCAACTCTTTTTTACATTTGCAGTCTCATCAAATCATTCACCTTTTTTTCAGTCTGTTTCAGGGCATGGTTGCCAGCATTCCAAATGCAATTCAGGCTGTGTTTCACACTTTTCATAAGGAAAATTTTTCAAGTTCATTCAGATCACTTCCAATCTTCAAAATATTAGGCCTACTCATTCAGCTACTTAGCAAAAGTACTGTAAAACAGTTTACCATGTTTTGCTTTTGCTGCCAAAAAGACTCTCTCACTTTATAGTTCAGCTATTGAAGTGTTCATCATCATTGCCTGAAAATCTGCCCTTTCAACTTCAATTCTTATCATTAATGGCTTGATGTCCCCCATTTTACAAAGACATTGTGCTGAGTTGCCTTGACTCTAGTGGAAAAATCTTCAGTTTGCCTCTGACAAAATGGAGTTGCAGCAGTGATTCAGGACTGCTGAAAAACTGCTTCAATAAAACAGGACACTTGTCATATGAAAGCAAATATGGTTTGAATGAATCTTAGAGGTCAATAAATCTGCTGCTGGCTGGCTGTAGAGATAACTACCTTGTCTTGCAAGGTCTGAGATTGCTTTTAGTTTATATCAGGAAAATTGTGGGGGATGTAAAAATATGGGCAGGAGGGATTCACTGCTCATAATGCATCAGCCCAGATTGTTCCAGCTCTTGGTTGGATCCCTGATCCCTGATGGACTGAGAGGACAGCACAATCCCTTTCCTGGAGGTCCAGGTTTAGTTTCGTTTTTTTGTTTTTCTAATTTTGTAAACACCTTGTTAGCTTCTTTCTCTCTTGTCTCTGTAAAATTCACATCACAAAAGGAGATGGAGATTTTGTTTATCCAGCAGCACCTGCCCAAGGTCTTAATGGGCTGATGACACACTCCTCGCATTTGTACCAGCTCACTGGGGGTGTCCCCTTCTGTTTTCCTTGAACAAAGAGCCAAATTCAACCTGTATGTGTCAGTTCCTGCAGGGATGTACCCTGAGTGTGTAACCCCAGGAGATGTCCTGTTTCCATTGGGACTGTGCTCTGTTCCCATGCAGCTCCCAGCAAACACTGACTGCTCCTCTTCTACCTGGAGCACAGATGTGCTCCCTCTCCAGCAGATGCATTGCTGCCCTGGGCAAATCACTTATTGGAGCAGATGCTGATTTTTGTTTTTCAAGGCAAAATGCACGCAATGTGAAGCCCTGGACAGACAGGAGGAAGTGCTCTCCGCATACACACTTTCCCCATCTCCAGCTGATGGCTCTGCAGGCATCTGCCCAACTTCCCTGTGCTAGGGGCTCTACTTCCTAACAAGGCTGCTTTCCATAGTGCCAGCAAGTTTTAGTGTGGGCTACACATCCAAATATTTGAAGGAAATATGAAATACTGACATAGGAAGAGATGAGATGTTTGGGTAATTGAAAACCAGGGTTAAGCCAGTGCTCTGAATTCCATACAAATTCTCCAGTAATGGATTTTGCAGCAGAAACCTGTGCAGCCTGTGAGCTGTGCCCCAGTTCTGGAGGGTTTGCTCCCATCACCTGGCTGCTGGGGGGCTGCAGGGTGCTGCAGCACCAGCTCTGTTGTCCCCACCTTGCTGGCACAGAACTCAGTGTGGGAACAGTCCTGTCCTCACATATATGCTTTGGGTGTTTTGTGCATTGATGCAATGGAAGAGCCCACCCAGTTCTTCCTCAAGCAGGAAACAGAGGCAGGAGCTGTCTGAACACCTCTAGGACATCTGCTCTCATCACATCTTGAGTCCTCTTTGTCTCTCATCAGTGCTTTATTCTGGAGGTTTGTCCTTGATGAGAGGAGGAGAAGCTCCTCACCAATAGTAGGGTTTCCCTAATTTTGCCTTGTTTTCCCAGGTTTTATCCCTGGGTCATATCCCTGCTCTTCCCTGTCCCATCCATGAAGACACAGGGAGCATGAGGAGAGCAATGCTTGTACCAGCACCTGTGGAATACCTAAGGGGTTCTGCTCCTCTTGGCTGCCATTTGGAGAAAAATCTGTAAACTGGATCCATCTCCAAGAGACTTTGATTTTTTAATTTGCTTTAGCTATTTTCTGAAACAATCTCAGCAGTGAAAAGCCTTTTCAGAATAGAACAGGAAGGTTTTATTTCTTCTGAAAACGCTGAAACAAGATGTTTTGATTCTGGCCGACTTTTTGTTTGTTTGTTTCGCTTCAAAACAAAATTCCAGTGAAATGCAGTAAATTCTGTGAATTACTTTGATTTTGATGGTTCTGTGGATGCTGGCTTAAATATTTTTCTGGTTATCTCCATTTGGGAGGAGCAGGAGGGAAGGCAGAGCAGATGTCACACCACGCATGGCAGAACTGGAGATTTGGCACCCATCCTGCAGACAGCCTCAGGAAGAGTGGGAACATGGTGTGGGTGCAGCTGGGGCCCAGGAAGGGACAGCAAAGGAAGAGGGAGAGTCATGGAAACCTGTCTCATGACAGGGCCACACAAATCACTGACAGCCCAGCTCTGGCACCAGCCTCTGCTGCTGATTCCCCTGTGACCTTGAACAAATGTGTGTGGCCCTGTGACCTGTGAGGAGGCAATAACAGAGTGACCCCTTGGACCACTCTGTCTCTCAATCACTAAAGACTGAGGCTTTTTAGAGCTGTGACACCTTTTAATTGAATTATAGAATCACTCAGGTGGCAAGAGACCTATAAAATCACTGAGCCCACCTTTAACCCAGCACTGCCCAGACCACCACTAATCCATGCTCCCAAGACATGCCACATTTCAGTGTCTTTCAAGTCCCTCAGAGCTGGTCACTCAACATAACTTTGGTGTTGTTATTTTGAACATAGCTCTCATCTATACTGGGCTCTTTGCTCTGTGCAAAACAAGCAAGAGCAGTAATTGCCTGGACCTACGAGTTTTTGTTGAGACAGGCAGTGTCAGAAGAATTTAAATGCAGATCCCAGCATCCTGCCAACACAAAAAGAAATCCAGGCTTTGCAAAATCAAAGAGAAGCAGTTTTGTCCTCCTGGGAGCTACAAAATAGGTTGGCATGCCAAAAATAACCTGTTACTAGTTATAGATGCTCCAGCTCTTTTACCGAGGCATGAAAACTTGAGCTGGGTTTAATACAAGACACTTGTTTAGTGTCACTGTGACCTTCTGCAGATTTGCCACCCCAGCTTTAACCAAATTAAAGCCTAATCCACCCTGTCACTTCATTACTTTATTCTTGCACGAAGCTTCCTCAGTGAGATTGAATCCTTTTCGCAATGGCTTCATTTCCTCTCTGAATTTATTTGCATGAAAACCTGATTCCCAAGTAGTCAGTCCAAGTTGTCAGGAAACAGAGAGGAATTCAGGCTGCAGTTCTCAGGAACACACAAATGAAATGAGAGCTCTCTCAGGTGGTTTTGGGACTTGAGGTTGCTGCTCCCATCAGTTTAGGGTCAGAGACCCAGCTGGCTTTGGATGTTTAATTTTCACACCTGCACTGACAGAGCAGCAAGCTATGCCAGATTTCAGAGAGAAAACATTTGGCCCTTCTAAGAGAGTTATGGCCCAAGTATTTTTCTAAGGGAATTAATCTAAAATGCAAATCAAGCTGGCAAATTCCTGCTCTAGGGACCCTGCTGTTGAACTCAGGGAAAACAGAGGAAATCATCTGAGCTGGGCCACAGAGGTGCCCTTACTGCTGGGGCTTGGGATGCTGGAGTGACATAAGCAGTGCCCACACAGGGTCCTTCTCCTCCCCACCTCCTCATCCCAGCTATTCCATATTTCGGGCCCTTCTTTCCAGTCTCAGGAGTGCCAGGCCCTGCTCTGTGTTCTGGAGGAACCATGAACTGGACAAGAGGCAGAATTTTATCTGGAAATGGAGATGGCTCAGAGGCAAGATCAACAGCCTGATACTCAGGGCTGGGAATGATCACATCTCCTGCTCCTTCTGCCCTCACTGCTGCAACACCCAAGCAGAGGAGAGGCAGCAAAAGGGGTCACTGGAACAGAGATAAACAAAGGATAATCTTTCAGACAACAATTCATCATTTAAAGCTAAAGCAGGGAAACAATTTCCCAGCTAGCACAGCATTAAACAGATGGGCTAAACCACTTCAGCAGCAAGCAGGTGTCTCAGGGCTCTGAAAACCCATCCATCCAAGGCCACAGGGTGATTATCATGGGTGACTCAGGTGTTTCCAAGGCCAAATCCCTTCCTGTAGCCACTGCTTTTACTGATTTATTTATCTGCACAATGTGCCAGTGATGTCTCTGGCGGATGCCTGCAATGGTACAGCCCCTGCCTGAGGAACAGATGCTCCTGGAGAATCATTTCCATTTGCAAGACCTCACATCAAGAGAGCAAACATGAGCCATTCGTGCTGCCTTCGCCCCAGCCTCCCCCTCTGTCCCAGCTCTGCCCTGCTCTTGCCATGGCCAGAGCTTCTCTATTTTTTCATAGCCAAAGCATGCAGAAACAGGTTTAGTCTCTGTCTGGTTTGCCTGGTTTGTTCAGGCAGAGCCCTGGCTTTGTCCAGGTTGGGTGGGAGGTGGCACAGAACCAGGCAAGGAGAGTGGGAAGGCCCAGGGTTAGTGTTACACTCTGGCACTTGGCATATTCATGAATTTTCTGAAGCCAGAGAAGGGACTGTGGAGCAGCAGGGTAGGTAAAACCCTGGGTGAGGTTTGGAAGAGTGGGAGGGCTGTGGGAAGTGCGAGGCAGACCCTGTTCTGGCACAGTGCTGCTGTCAGATCCCAGCTCCCCTTCCCACTCCCTTTCCAGCTGCAGGCTGAGCCGAGCCTGTCCCAGCCCGTGGAGGTCAGGGCTCAGGGAGAAGGAGGTGGCACTGCCTGTGCCAGGATGGCTTCACCTGGGGGGTCCAACATCTCTGGAGCCATGTGGCAGCTGGGGAGCATCTCCCCTTTCCTCCTCCACTGGGAGCTCCACAGGCAGCAGGCAGGGCAGTGCTGGGGCAGTCTGCTTGTCTGCTCCAAACTCGAGCCACGGAGGGAAAGGAGGAGGAGGAGGAGAGCTCAGAGCTACACGAGGCAGCTGATGCTGCTGTTGCCATTGCAAGTTGTGCCCTCCGATACCTCGGCACCTCGCTGAGCAGCTCTGACGTCAGGCGCCTCTGACAACTTTGCTGTCAGTCAAAAGCCTTTTCACAAACAGACACTGACAGTTTGCAGTGCAACCACCAATCCTGGCTGGCTCCTTGCCTTCCTTTTCTTTTTTTAAGCACACTGATCTAAATTTTAAATTGCTGGTCCGTTGCTGGCCTCTTGAGCAAGTGAACCTTCCCCTGGTCCCTACAAGCTGTGTCCTCTCCTCTGCCCACTCCCCACCCACTGCCACAGACCTCGGACCAGCCCTGACCCTGGGAGCCTCCCTGCAGCAAGCAAGAGCCTCAAGCCTTGGATTTACCAGCACCATGAAGCTTTCAGGAGTCAGGAGTGTGGGCGATGGTGACGGGAACAAAATCCTGCATCTCCTGGGTCTGGTCATGTTTAGCAGGTAGCTGAGACCCTGAAAAGGCTCATTTTGCCCCTTCTCCTTCCATTTACCTTTCTCTCCTTTTCTCCTTTTCCTCCTTGAAGGAGGAATCAGGGATGGCCCTGCTTTGGAGATCCTGAGTCCTCCAGCCTGAGGCTCCGAGGGAAGACAGAGCTTGCTGGGATTTAGGCGCTTTTGCAGGGAGGCAGCCAGCCAGTACCTTTTTCTCCTTTATCCTGAGCTGTGCTGGATCCCAGGAAGTGTAATATTTGCTCAGACATGTTGGTAAATCCCCCCTGTGCTACAGGAGGTCACCTTCCCTAATCTGTGATGTCCAATTGCGTAACTGAGATACTGAACAAATAGCTTAAATTTAATCTGTGTTTGCTTCCACCTCAGGCGTGGCAAATCAATTCCTGGGCAAGCACAGTTTCAGTGGAGGGCTGGGAGCACACTCTGGTCATGGCAACCTCAAAAAGAGCAGCAAAAATTAGTGAAATAAACCAAGCAAGGGTTTTGTGCCTGTTGCAGCACCTCTGCCTGTCAAACATCACTCCAAGGTGGATGTTTTGATGCCTTCAGCAGAGATCAAGACTTGCTGTGTCCAGGTGAGGTCCTGGGACAAAGGCAGGAGACATTGCTCTGGATCTCAGCAGAAGGGTGCAGTTTTGAGGAGCTTTGTGTCATTGTTGTGAGACACCAACTCTCATCTTCCCTGAAACCCTCCTACTCCATCCAGCACCAACAGGATGGTGGCAAATTAAAGACAGAATAAAAGCAGAGAACAAGGGGCAGCAGAACTGCAGCAGGGCTTGGAAGATGTTCTGTTAACGTGGGTGATGGGAGGCAGAGAGGGATTTGGTTCTCTTGTTTCTCTCCACGCCCATTTTTCTCTGGATCATTAATGACCTTTCATTCAACAGCAGAGATATTAATAGGATGCTTCAATTCCAAATGTCCCCATCTCCCCTCTCTGCTCCCCCTCTCTTCACACTTTCTGGCACACTAACAGTTTCCTTCCCATTAATTAAAACAAATAACAAGCTTATAATCTCATCAGGGTAATTCAGAAGCTGAACACATCAGCCATCTATTGCCCCAGGCACTGTGGATGGAGCTAAACCAGCTCTTTTCCCTCTGCCATGGCTTCTTCTCCTCCCTCTTGGAACAAGGATGTGCTTTAAATGTCCATCCTCAGCCAGACACCACGGTGGGTAGGCAATGTTGTGCCTCTAAGCACCCACTGGGTCCTGCCTGCTCTGCTGCCCTGCCCTGAGCTGCTCTGGCTGGTGTCACAAGCTGTCACTCCCTTCTGCATGGCACAGATGTCCCAGGTGCTCAGAGCCCTGGGAAGCACTGCCCCACTCCCTGCAGCAGCTCGGGGCTGTGGCTGCCCCAGCTCAGCAGCCACTCCTTGCCTCTGGATCCATTTCCCAGGCTGAGGCATGCATAAACAGTCCTTATGCTGTGGTTTGGATCTGGCCCTTAAATGCAGCCTCCTGCTGAGCCCCTCTGCATGCAGGGATACAGCCCAGCCCTTCCCAGGCAAACACAGCACAGGTCTGCTGCTGCTTACAGCTTGTTTCAGGCACCAAAATTCAGAAGCAAACTCCTGCTTTCTACTCCCTGAGCAGAAAGTCTTTGAGTGGGATCCCATCAGACAGGGAGAGGGGGCCAACACAGAGATGGCTGGGGGCTCACACCACTCCTGAGAATGGGGAAAAATTCTGCACATGGATCCCAGGCAGCCAGGGTTTGCATGGGCATGTGTGTGGCAGGAAAATGCCCCCATGGCTCCAAGCCTGGCACTGCCAGGAGGCCACAAGCATGAGTTTCCAAGAGAAAGACAGCAGAAACTTAGTGAAAGAGAGTGCATACTCCTTTTTCCAGGGCTGAAAAGTAGCACCAGATCTCTGTCCCTGGACACAACCAGGAAGAGGAGACTGCTACCCGCCTCACAGAGCATCTTCTGTACATGGAAAGCCTTAGCTTGAAATCTCCTAATTTACCCTGAGTTTTTCTCTTTAATAGTATTCATAGTGGGAGCCATCTGGACTCAGTACTTTATTAGCTTAGAATAATTCAGCTGCTTTGTTAATCTCATCCCATTTCGTAGGGTTCATTCCAGTTTGCTCGTGGTGCATCCTGGGACAGGGCAGTGCTGCTGCCCTCGCTCTCCCATCACCCATGCTGCCAGTGTGGAGCAGCCACCTCAGTGCAGGTCCTGTCTCTCCAAACACAGGCTCACAGATTTATTTAATGTCTCTGACTCTCTCAGCAGGCAGTTGGAGGCTTCTAAATCCACTGGGGTTTCCTACTGGTAACTGGGGACTGCAGCGAGTCCCTGCAGCTCCTCACACAGCCTCCCCAGCCCCTGGTGAGGGCAAAACTTGGCAGTCCCCAAGGGCCCAGACTTTCAGTGCCACATCCCACGCTGGGGGCCCTCCCCAGCCCCCCAGGAGCCCAGCAAGCCTGGCTGCTCCTCAGCCACAGGAGCCACTTGCTGCCCCAAATGCTGGCCTTGTTACAAAGCTGTAATTGAGCTCCTATCAGCCTAAATGATCAATTTGCCCTCTGTTGAGAGAAACCAATTTGCCAGCAAATCTTCTTCCACTCTGCCTGTAGCACTGTACCACTAAATGGTCATCAAACTGGTGCTGGGCTCCCTGAGCATGTACACAGGGACAATTCTCATGAACATCATGTTCCTCACCTCTCCTCTCCTCTCCACTCCTCTCCTCTCCCCCTTCACTCTTCTGGAGAAATAGCAGGAACCACGTGAATGAGATCATCTGCTCCAAAATTACTCACAGTGAATTAATCACCCAGAACGGCAGCAACCGCAGTGGGAGTGAGCCAGGGTCACTGGGAAGGAGCTGGTAGCTCGGGGAGGAGGAAGCAGCCCTGCATCAGGGATGGTGCTGCTTGGGCAAAGGTGCTGGAGGGAAGGGCTCTTGTCTGCCTTTCCTGCCAGTGCTTCACACCACCAGGGTTAGGTTCAGGCTGATAAAAGAGTGCAGCCACCAGAAAACATCAAATTACTCCCTTCTCTCGCCATAAATTAGAAGTGCTCATCCTGCTGAGACAACAGGGCTTCTCCCCAGTATGAAGCCTGATCCTGGTGAATATTTCCCTGCCCTTTGCCTTTCTGCTGCCTGGCAGAAAAGCAGGCATGGGCAGGGAGGGTGGTGCTGCCCTGGGAGGATGCTGCAGGCCAGCCCTGCTGCCCCAGGGATTGCAGCCAGCACATCTGCACAGCTGTTGGACAGAAAGGGGCCTTTGCCTGCATCAGTGTGTAATGGCAGGTGACCACAGCCATGGTGACAAGGACACTTTCATGGCAATGTGTCACCACACTACTCCTCAAATAATGTTTAATACCCCTGATGCTTTCAGAGGTGCAGCTCCCTGGTACCCACCTCAGCTACCCTGGTGCACGATGCTGCTCCTTTGCCTCATCCTCTCCAAATGAGAAATGCAAAGGTGAAAAGTTCCTTGGGACCTGCCACAAGCTGGAATTGCCCAGACTGAGCCAATTTAGGACACCATGAGAATCCCTGCAGGAATAAAGCAACTGAGCTGGGCTGGAAAGAGCAAAGCAGCAAAGGGAGCTGGGAAGAGTGAGCCATTAGCGAGCAGTGGGTGAGCTGGCAGCACGGCAGGAGGTGACAGGGAGCAAGCACATCGTTCCTCCTCCTGCCACGGCAGCTGCGACAGCGCCTGGCCCCGGCAGCCGGCACGGGAGGCTCCTGCGGGGAGGTGCCACTGATGCCTTGGGCTTTTGGGTTTTCTATTCTGCATTGCTGTGTGGCTTTTGTTCAGAGTGCTGAGATCCTTTCACAGAGTGAAGAAGACACAAGAATCCTACTCTGATCCGGACTCAAGGACACCTTTTCCAAACTTCAGGCTCGAAGTAAAACAACGTGAAAGGAAGAGGGAGGGCGAATGAAGCTCCTGTATGCAAATAGACCCAAACATATAAAAAAAGAGTGGGATCTCGGAACTGGCCTCCCTCCCTTTTGCCTCCGTCTTTGGAGCCATCCAGACAGAGCCTGATTTGTAACCCTGGTGCTGTCTGGGTGTGGCCTCTCAATAATTCTTCTTTATTCCCCTAACTCCGTCTGGCCTCTGTTCCAGCTTTTCCAGGCATCACCACAGATCCGGTGCAAACACACACCACACACCCAGTGCAGACACAGCCAGAAGTGTTTCTGGTACCGTGGCTCTGACCTGCAAACACCTCAGTGTGTGCTTAGTATTTTGCTCCCTGTCTCCCTGCTCCTTCCTTCTCCCAGCTCCTGGCTTCTGTGCTTCATTTAATGGCATGTGATCTATACCCATGTTCACCTGGCATGGACCTGCATTCCCTGTAGATAAAATGATGTTCACACGCTCACGTCTGGCAACAGAAGTGAGTTATTTCCCACAGGGGGCCTTAAAGCACTTTGCATTTGTCACCCCACTTGCAGAGGTGCAGAGACAGGAGCAGCTTTGTTCAATGTCACCTGAGAAGATCACTTGCTGATGGGTGGTGCCAAGGATGAGCTGCAGGAGCTGCTGCACAGGGACCTCCTGGCCAGCACTGCCTGTATCAAGCTAGAGACACTTGTTTTTTCTTTCCCAAGTGTTTTTGGAGGCAGTGCTGGTTTGACAGCATGGCGTTACCATCACCCAGCTGGAGAGGGGCAGCCAGCTCCATTCAGCTCTGAGCTCAGCTCCCAGTCCCAGAGCTGCCTGCCAGCTGAATAAAGCCACTCAGAGACGTCAGCGAGGAAAGCATTTGTCCCAACTCCTGCCCTCTCTGCTACAGCAATGATGCTTATTCAAAACCAAACATTTGTCTTGCACAGATACATCCACTGTACACCAGGACAGGATGTCTGTGTGTTTGGATTAATTTGTCAGGTGGAAGACGGAAATCTGTGGCCACAGTCACAGGCGTGAGCCCCTGGGCCCCCAGCCCCCCACCCCTTAAAGCCACCCAGGGCTGTGGCCATCCAGGCACTGACAGAGCCTTGTAGAGCACATTAATCCCACCCAGCATTCCCCCAGAGGAGCTGGACTGTGTTGCCTGGAGCTCTAAGATACTCAGGAGGTTGCTTCCCCAGGTGAATATTTCTGTGGTGTGTCGATGCTGGGATCTATTCAAAACAGGGATGCTCAGACATGAGTTCCCAGCAGGAGTGTGCATGCAGAACAGGAGGGTTCCCAGCGAGGGGTGTGTGTATGAGCTCAAGGCTTCTTTGGGGTTTTAGGAATACTAGGGAAATTAGATATTTTTTTGGACTTCTTTTTGCTTTGTGGAAAATTGCATGCCTTAATGAAATGCTTGTGTGTGGGCTCTAAGTCGTCAGCAGCCCAGATAAAGTCCAAATCCATTTTGTTCATGTTTTGCCTATTTCAGAGAATCCAAACTATTTTGGGGGGATTTGTGCCCATCATAAAATCAAGCTCCTGTCCCAAAACGGCCATAAGAAGGTACAGCTGAAAATATAAAGGTTTAATAAAAACCTGTGGAGTAATTTGACTCTTAATCCCAAACACAATCTCTCCTTTCAAATAACTGCAGTCCCTGCAAGATTAAATTCTCCTTACGTATTGTTTTTAAGTCTGATACCTTCTACTGAGCTTAGCTGGGTTTTAAGTTCTTAAATCATGGCTCTGTAATTGCACATCTTATTCAGTTTGTCATGCAAAGAGTTCCCAAGGAAGATTTTGTAAAGATTTCTCTGTATCTGGCAGTAGGGTGTGACATGTGTCTGTATTTTGAAGCTGCATGGTGCAGGGAATGCAAGAGGTCGATGCTTTTGAAAAGCAAGAGGAGGCTGAGGCTTGTGTTCTCCTTTTACCTCTGAGCAGCAGGTCCCAGGAAAATCAGGACAACTGCAAACTGTTGTTGAACTGAGCGCTTCACAAGTGATGGGGAGTGTGTTCCTGAGGCAGAAAGAGCTTGGGGAAAGGCAGAACCAGTCACCCCCTTTGCCCTGAGCTTCCCTTTCTTCCAGTAATTAGCAAAATCCCAATTCACTATGGATAACTGAACAGAAGTTTCAAGCGTGGGCTACAAGGAGAAACGGGCAGTGATAAAAAGAGGCCTGAAGCTCAGGAAACCTGATGCAGCACCAGACCCTCCCAGATGACCTCCAGCAAGTCCTTTGATCCTTACATCCCCCTGATGTCCCTCTCCAATGCTGTCATCCTGGACTGCAGCCCCTGGGGTGAGAAGTGATGGTCCACATCCAGCTGGAGCCATGAAGCCAAGGACACAGAGCTTGGAGCACAGGACACCCACATTTCCTTTCTTTTTTTGGTTTCCTCAGACCAGGAATGCGTAGTTCTCCCTTCCCAGGGCTTAGAAAATGTCCCTCAGCTTTATTGCAGTTTGTCTGGACCAAAGCAGGACCCTGCAAAGGACTGGCTATGTTGGCTCTGTCCATGCAAAAGTCTCCAAAATAGCTGCTTCACCTGCTCCCCTGGGGCTCGCTGGAGAAATGCTCTGGAAATGGTGCCACTGCAACAAGCAGGTCCTGTCTGCATCCTGCTCACTCAGCAAAACGTCACAACCTGGTTATATTTAAGTCCTCAGCTTGAAAATCATTGTTGTAACCTCCCCTGTGATCTGCCTGGGCAGTGTCATAATTAATGGTGCCCTTGCTCAGAGTACAAGTGGAACATGTGATGGCTCAGCGAGCTATAAATCACGACAGAGTTTCCATCTGGTCCAGCATCTATTTATACCTCACCAGCCCCAATTAACTTTGAAACTTGGGGCTGGTGATTAAGGAGAAAAATGGTTCTTAAAAAGTGTGATGGGATATGTGGTGGTGTGGATGAGAAGGAAGAGATGGTGGAGGCTGACACTTCTCCACAGAGGGAACTGCATAGCCCAGTGCTCCAAAGGCTACTTAAATGCAGCTCCTAAGAGCAGGATGCCCTTTGAAACAGTTCAACAGCAGCTGTGAGATCCCATGGGACACAAAGAAGTTCAGGGCTGATAGTAAGTCCTGGATCCTAACACCTTCCCTAGAGCCAGGCAGTTGTCTGCCTCCCCCAGGCACTGCCAGCCATGGCTCTGGTCCTACATCTCAGCCAGAGGTGTGGCTGCACCTTGGATGTGGCACGAGGTATAAGATGGCCAGTGCAGAGTCCTGTGGAGCTGCTGTGGGCTCTGTGTGAGAGGCTGGAGCTGGGACACAGCACTGAGGGATGGAACAAGGGGTACCTGGGCCAGAGCATCCCCTGGGCAGATCCCCAGCTCTGCAGGGCAATGGAGTGGCTGGGAAAGGTGCAGCAGCCACACACATCTTTCTGTCTTTGCTGGATCAAAACCCCAGCAACGGGCACAGTGCAGAGATGCTGCCTTCCTAAAGAGAGTAAAAATCTGTGCCTGGTTTCTGGTACCCACCTCCCCCACCCATCATTCCCTCACGTTTTTCATCTTTTGCTCTTGCAGCACTATGGCTCCTGGAGTCCTGGCCAGCTCCCAGCTCAGGTAATTACACGCTGTCTTCCAGTATTTGAACAGGATATTTGTTCTCCTTGGTTTCCTGTCCTACACGCCTGTGCAGGGCTGCAGGCAGCCTGTCACCCTGAGCGAGTGCACTTCCCTGGCAAAGGCACTCATCCCAGTGTGTCCAGCTCCAGCACCAAGTGGGCATTTTGTAAACATGGGATTATGTAGATGCCCTCCCCAGGGTGTCCAGGTGGGCTCTAGGTCCTCTGGGTTGGACACAGTGACTTGAACAGGTGTGGAGCTGTGGCACCTTCCATATTCCCACTTCAATCAGACAACATTCAGCCTACATCTGAAAACTCCCAGACACCCAGCTCCCTCTTTGGAAGGCTGTTTGTGGCTCACTCCATGTCACCTCTTCTTGTTTGGTATAAATTTTTCTTTCTGTCTACATCAATCATTTACAGGCACAACCTCCAGCATGTACAGCTAATACTTGGCAGGCGTGCCAGAGAAACAGAGTTAATGTATATCTGCCCTACTTTAAAATCCCACCAGGTGATCGTGAGCAGATCAGTAGCATGGAGGCTTTTGCCAGCACTCCAGGAGCTCTGCTGAGCCAGGGATCCACCACCTGCCTCTGGGCTTGTTCCTACCACACTCCCAGGTGCAAGTGGATCACTGTGTAGGAGCTTTCTCCGTGGCAATAGGAACAAGCTCTAGGGAAAAAAAAGTCCTACTTTCTAGCAAATCAGATCTGTTCCTGTGCTTTATTGGACTCCTTGTAACGGAACCTCGAAGAAAGTTGGCAACAATTTACTTTTTTTTTCCCAGAGTTTCTAGAGCGGGGAAGTCTCCTTAACTAAAGACTGCAGGGAGAAAGTTCTTGGAGAAAAAAGTGGAGCACAGTTCTGCTTCCCGAGGGAGGAGGGGGAAAATGCCCTGGATGGTAGAGCTCAACTCTACTCTTCAAGAAACAACTTGGTCAGTGTTAGCTGTCCACTGCACAGCCTGCTAAACTCACCCTGCCCTTAGGCAGGAAGGAATTGATTTTCCTGGCCAGGCTGTCAGCCTTGACATTCCACCCTTTTCATGAAGAGCCCTGGGGCTCAGTCCCTTCAGCTCTGCGCTGTGCCCATGAAGCAGTGCAGCAGGTTAGCCCCATGCAGCTGCACTGGAGTCCCAGCCTGCAGAAGGCCAGGCAAAGGGCAATCCTAAGCTGCCAGCTCTTTCTGTCCAGCCTCTGCTGACTGTGCCACAGATCTGGAGTCCTCACGGTGCTGCCAGACTGCAGCTGATTACCCTAAACCCCTGGAGAACAGGAGCTGCATTGAAAGCCACATTTTCCTACTTGGGAAGGAACTCACTGGTAACCAGCTCAGAAGATTGGCATTCTTTTTCTTTCCAAGGTTTCTGGATATGAACTGGGTGGCAGACAGGTGCCAAACAGCCTGGGAACCAAGAAAGATGCCTGGCACAGGTTTGCTCCATGTGCAGCAGTGATAACACAGAGCAGCTTCTCTCTGCTGCCAGTCTCAGCTTCCCAAGTGAAGGGAGTGCTCCAAGACCATGATTAAGCTGGGCCTGCTATTTTCTCACTCAGTTCCCATGAGGCTTCCTCACTCTGGTGCTGATAGAGTCTACTGGCTCGTGGCTTTCCTGTGCTCAGGACTGCTTGGAGATATTATAATCCCAAGGGCTGAGCCCTGGGGCAGGCAGAGCAGATGGCTGTCTCCAACAGCAAGAAAATTAAAAAAGGAAAGGGAGAGAGTAGAGGACAGTAAAATCTGTGACACCCTAGTGCTCATCAATAATAATTTCCACTGAAAATGGCAAATTCTTCTAGTTCACGGGGAATTCTAGCAGTAAAGAAGGCAAAGGACCACATGTGGGAGACAGGCTCTATAGAAAATAAACATCAGTTCCAGGTATCTTGTGCACCCATGGCAGGGACCAGTGTGCATTCCACAGCCATGATGTGGATGGAAGGCAGACTCAGCCCTGCAGCATCTCATGGGGAAACCAGCAATGTCTGAGCTGCAGAAGAGGAACAAAATTGGCAGAGGAATCAGCAGTTTGATGGACCCTGTGCTGGCTGGGGACTTGGGCTGAAAATCTGCTCAAACAAACCAGGGTGCAAGGGGCTGCATATGCACATGTTCCACTACCCCAACACAGCACAGAGTCAACCTTCCACTTGAGCTGTCTCCTCTCTGTCTTTTAGGGAGGTTTCTTCAGACTTTTGTGAGGAAGCCACTGATGAGGAAGTCGTTTTGCCCAGTGGACATGGTGGTTGTGTGAACTGGGCAGACTGAGCAGCCCTTGGCTTCAGCTCTGGGAGACACTGGTGGCCAGGACACCATGCAGTGCCCCCACTTCACTTCAGAGCCCACACTCAGCACTCCTGCGTGGGGTGGCATTTGCTACCAGCCTCCTTCTCCCAGAGCTAATTTGCAGCCTTGCTTTGCAGAGCAGCCACACATTGAGGCTGTGCTTGGGGACGGCTGGTGGCAGATGGTGTGTGTGTGGTGGCGAAGCTGTGCCACGTCACAAGCTCTCTGAGACATTTGGCCGGGCTTCCTGACAGCCGTGTCCCACCACCCAGGAGTTCAGCTTCCTGGCAAAGCCACTCCTCCACTTCTGAGGAGCTCTCCTGAGCTTGTCACAGGACTGAGCTGACACCAAATGCTTTCTCTTTGCTTCCTTGCAGGTGAGAGGCTCCCTGGCTGCCTCCTGCCCAGGGCCAGAGAGATCTGCCACAGAGCCAAGCAGGGAGTGATGGTCCCTGCCAGTCTGAAACACCCCCACCTGTTGCATCACATCCTAAACTGCACTCTATGTTCCCTCTGGTGAGGAATATCTTATTCCCATGCTTTTGGATAAAACCCAGCACAAACAAACCATAACTGATGGCAGATATGACAAATAATGATGATCATGGGAATAGTGGCATCACTGCTGCTCCAGTGTTTCTTCTGATTTCTTCCTTTATTTAGATATATGTGAAGAGAAGAGCACAGAGGCTTGGCCACAGAAAGAGAAGTGGGCAGATAAAGAGGCATTGTAGGGGTGTGTTATGAAGGACTGTAGCACCAGTCCTCTGACAGCCAGAAGAGTGTAACAGCCTGGGCAGTCTGGGCTCACCTGCTCAGGAGCCCACTCTGTGCTCTGGCTTGCTGCCTGCTGGTCCCAAGCTCTGTGCAGCTGCACTGCGGATTTGTCATTGCTGAGCTTTCGGGGTGCAGTTCCCAGGATATTGTCCTTATGCCTCACAATTATTGCCTGGGTTAATGCCACTAACCACAGGGCCAGAGATGCCACAGGAGGTCCCTAGGCACTGTGACTGCCTTGTCACATCATGCATAGATCGAGGCTTGGCTGTGATCCTTGCCATCATGGAGCTTCCCCAGGCCCAAAGTACAAAATGACAGCTTTGTCAGATGAATATGATGTGGTAATGCTGTAAGAGGTCTTGACTGTGGCTCCTACAGTCACAGCCAGGCTTCAGAAGAGCAAGGCTGCAGCCTCTCCTGCTCCCTGCCTGCCTTTAGATGGCATTAACCATCAGCTAAAGCCCGTGCCTGGCAGCACTGGTGACTGACAGCTCTTCCACCGGCACTGCTGCATCCTGGGAAAAGGTTTTATCCCTCTTGCCTGCACCTTTGGCTGCAGAAATGAACTCTCTGAGCACTCCCATTAGACTGAAGGAGAGGATCATCTGAGACCAGGCCTGTTTGCAGAACATCTACTTCTCTACACAGAAGTAGATGGCAGAATTTGATTGAGTTCAGGATGTGGTCACCTGACAGGGGCATATATTTGCCTCTATTCTTACTCAAAGGTCATTAAATTTTCATGAGACCCCACACTGCTCTAAATGTTGCTGAGCTCATTTCCCACACTGGGCAGTGATTTACCTCACAGCCTTGATAAAATGACTGAGCTAAAAATGTCACCCAGTGTCACCAAGTTGTAAGTAAGGACGAAGGAACAGGAGACTGACACGATGGATTTTCCTAGCAAGGGAAGCATTAATAAATGGTTTATTTCCAATGTTCTCATTAGCTCTCTCTCATTCATCCTCAGGACCTGCCAAGCACCACCATTCTGCACCAGAATGGAGAGCAGATGCCCCCATGCAACCTTTCTGCATCCAAAACCCCATTCCTATCTCACTCTGCTTAGGAGTTGATGTATCAAGGGGAAGCAAGCACGACATCAGAGTACCTCAAGAACCTTTTACTGTCACATCCAGCCTTGTCTCCTGAAATTTTTTACACTGGCAGGAATGGTTTGGAGGAGGCAAGTGGCAGCACCACTGTTCTCCGACACAATCCTTTCTCTCTCCTCATCCAGCAGTGCAAGAGGTCACTTACAAAAAAAACATTATGGGTTCATTTCCCTTCCTTTCTGCCTGTGAAGGGGTTGTGGACTCCTGTACTTTCTTTGAATCTAATCAAGAATATCTTTTTTTCCTTGAATCTTTATTCTCAGGAATGAATGCCAAAGAATTAGTCCTGTTGCTTAGTTGTGACTGATCATGAATCACATTAAATTGCTTCTGTTCCTTTATTGGACATGCTGGCTGGATCCTGGTATGCGTTATTAAATTACTGCTCTGACAGAGAAGAAATAGAAACTGAGTGGCAAATAAGTGCTGTAGGAAAGAGGCAGATTTGGGAGTGTTGCAGGACCACAGTCTCTGTTTTCCCTGATAATCACAAAAAAAAATCATGTGTAGGAGATTACTTCAAGCAGGAAGTAGAGCAATGGGCTTTGAGGATTTTTCCCCAGGGTTTCTAAGCACCCCAAAATCCCAAGCATGCATGAGGGGTGTGTCCAGAGCAGTGCCAGGGTATGCTGTGCATGTCAGGCAAGGTTTTTCTGCTTGAGCTGTAGCAGATGGATCGAGCAGCAGAGCAACACAGAGAAAAGAAACATGGGAGCCCTAACACACACCCCAGTGCTGCAGAAGGCTTCATACAAGCTACGAGATATGGCTGATCATCATAAACATTGTTCAGAGAGAATTAGCCAAGAATTTGAGGTGGAGGGAGGTTAAACATAGGCTGAAGGAGGCCCTGTGGGCATCAGGATGTTGGAAAAGTGAATGTTTCTGTGTGGAAGGAACACAAGCCATACTTGAGCCATTTTCTGGTTTTTTCCTCTGAGTGAGCTGTTCACAGCTTTCTCCTGGGTCAAATGCAGAATCACAACACTTCTGAATGTTACAGCAAAGCAATTAAATGAAGGGAGAAACAGTGGGCGCAGAATAGTGCATGTGTGTACAGAAATTTGCATCATTGCAGCTTGCTGAGCAAAGATGCTAAACCACAAATGAGGAATAGGAAAAGAAAAGCAACTCGACTTTGCACCTTTATGTGCACGTGCAGATCCCACAGTTACACCAGCTTGACAAGATCAGAAATATTTCCCTTCTGCTCTTCCATATTGCTGTTATTAACACTAAAGTGTCAGCTTTCCCATCCCTCTTTTCTTTCCTGTCGTGGTAGCAGTGTTTCTGCACCCTTGTTTAAGGTAACAGTAAATGAAGCAAGACCAGATTTGGGATGTGGAAACTCTTCCTCAGACCCACGTGTTCAGATCCCTTATTTCCTTGCACCATCAGAGGTACAACACAAGCCCTAAAGAAGGACATGTATGTGCTGATTCCAGACAAATCAGTTAGTCTGTTAAATTATACCTTGTCTCCTGCACTGCCAAGTTTGCCCTCCCTCTGTCTGCAGCTGATGAGTTTGAGTGCAGCTCTGGGACATCTAGTGGCTGCTAGCACTTACAGTTGCAGGCTTGCAGCAATTTTGTGGTTCTTCCTCCAAGAAATCTGTCAGAAAACCAATTTAAACCAAAAAGACACACTCTGCCTCTATTCCTGGGGCTACAATGACTTCATCCCTCTGTATATTCATGTTTTTAAAATGTTTAGGTGTGCATTTGTGATGACTCTGTTATTCCTTTGCATCTCTCTCACCCAGCCTGAGAAGACATCTTAAGCTATTCCCATTTCATTGTTTCTTTACCACAGTTTTTTCTTTATTAAGGGCTTTCCATATTCCAAGCAGCTGGCATTAGCATAGATAATTGGATAATGTTTTGGCAATCCAAGAGTGAACGTGTTAATACATTCCCATGTACTGCCATGGCTTTTGGCTGATCTGTGGGTATTTGAAAAATGAGTCAGGCCTGAAATAAAGATGACTTGCAAAAACCAGGCAGATCTTTAATATTAATAGGGAACTGTCAATTGGGATTTTCAAGAAAGCCTCAGTCTGCTATGGACTCAATCCTTATTCTTTCGGGATTCATCTTAGGCAGGAGCTTGAAAGAGTCAAAGAAGCAGCAAGAAGCCTAGTGTGTTTTTATGAGCCTGGATAGTCTCCAAGGAGCTGTAGTTTCCTGACCAGAGCTCTCGTGATTGTTGATGCCTTTCTGGGGATTTGAGAAAAAATTCAGCTATGTCTTCTATTCAGTCTTCAATGCTGCCTGCACCTTTCCATCCCTGATGATACCTATTAACCCTGGACAAAGCAGAGAGTGTATCTCAGCCCAGGGGATTGCCAGGCTACCAGGGAAAAGGCTACAGTGCTGAAAAGAGCTTTGTAACTGTGCAATCTTTTCTGATTCATGTTTGTGTCTGCACTGCTCTGAAAAGGGGACTTGAGGCACAGCTGAGAGTGCAGCAAGTGGCCCAGGGCAGACCCCCTGCTCTTTCCCTTGCCTTTATTGGCCATTTGGGAATCTCCTGCAGTGAATCCAGGCCTGCAACATTGAACTAATTTTGTTAGAAACTCCTGGGTGTCAGGTACTCCAGATAACTCTGTCATGGGTTAGACATTGATTCAGCTGTACAAATGTTAAGAGAAGGATCAATTTTCCATAAATCTTTTCCAGGAATCCTGCTGAGGAAATTCAGGCGGCCCAGTATCAGTCTGCAGACTATTTTCTTGCTCTTTTCCTGGAAAGCAGGAGAACAGTGCTCATGATGTCAAGGGGTTCATTAAAAGGTGGGTGTCAAAAGTGACTCATTTGGAGAGTTTCTCCTGGAGTCAAGGGATAGTTTAAACAGCTTCTTAAAAAACATAAATGAATCTGCAAAATGTTGACTTGCTCAGGAACCCAAATTCTGGCTGTCTCAACTGCCCTCCATCCTTCACATCAAGGTCAGCATGAAGGAACTTCTTGTTTAAGCTGTTGTTGACTTCTGCCTGGGATAAAAATATGGTCTGTGCTTGGAAATAATTGTGATTTCCAAAAGCTTGTCACTGAGTAAGTCTCAAAGCTAAAGCGAATCTTGGTTTTGGGTTCTCTTTTTTTGTTTTACCAGATCAGACTGTCTTACAGTTCAGCAGGGAAATGACATTTTGTTTTGTAAATACTCACAGACAGAACTTGAGGTTTCCCTTAAAGGCTTTAAGCTTTGTGAAAAAGTAGATCAAATCTAGTAACATATTGAATGTGGTTACTGAAATTTCAGGAAAAGCAGTGTGATGAAATGTCCTTACTTTGCCCTTGGGAGAAATGGTACCTTCATTAAAACCAAACAGCTTTTTCATATGGAAATAGCAGGTGGCAGGAGTAGAAACAGACTTTCATTTTCAGAGAAACAGACGGAATTCCAGTAAAAGTGGAATAGCAGAGCTAGGTTGAAATGGTTGGCAGTTTCATTCTGCAAAAATATTCTACTTTTGCCATGAGAAGATGTGTCACTCCTTTTTCCCTCTCTGTTTTTCAGCCCCCTCAGTACAGCTCACATACAAGTGTCTACTGTAAGGACCAGAGTTTAAATATAATTTAGGAAGAAATCTAGTTCAGTTTGTTTGGGAAAACTCTCCAAATCTATCCCAGAGCTGCACACAAACTTCCAGGGAGAAAAAGCAATTAAGAGCACTGAATGCACAAAATAATCCTTAGAGCCAGTGTCAGACAAAACTGAACTCACAGCTCTCAGGGCTGTGATTTATTAATCCTTTTATCATGCCTATGCCATTCTCTGAGTTATTTTCCAGCTCTGACTGCTGGCAAGCATTTCCTTGGAAGCTGTGGACTGTTAAACTATTAACGGTCTAGTGGAAGGTGCTTATTAAGAAAAAGACACCTTGAACCCCAAGCCATAATAAAGAACAAATATCCAGCTGGAGTTGTGCTGCTTCAGAATTCTCACCCTGACTCGTCTGAGAAAAATCAAGTTTTTGAGAGTCAATTGCATGGGGAGGTGGATGAACAGTCATCTCCTCCCCTGCAATTGATTCATTGCACTCTGGAATTTGAGATTTGGGGCAGAAATGGAATGAAGGAAATTGCTGTCCTATTTAGCAGCAGATAAAACTCCACTCTGTGCTGTAAATTCTTTTTTAAAAGTCAGGTTTTTCACAGGATGAAGGTTAAATATTTAATGCATTTATACTAATTATAAAGAAACACTTTGGAGCTCCAGGCAGCTTGCATAGTTCTTTAAACTTCAGATTTTTAGCCCTTTGGATAGTTCTTGTTTAAAAGGAGAAAAGCAAACACCAAAAACCCTGGCTGGACTTTGAAGTATGGCCTGAAACAGATACATATTGCTGGGAGAGAAGCTGCCTTTCCCCAGAGACATCCAGAGAAAACGTCATGCCAGGCTCCCCTATGCATTATACCAAAGAAGGAGCTCCACCACTCCGTGTATTAAGGAGATTTCTCCCAATTTGCCATAAGGGGCCTGGACTTGTCCAAGCTGATCTCACCAGATCCCAAAGGGACCCATCCCTGCCAAGACTCATCTGGCTGCATCTCCCCATAAGAATTCCAGCTGACCTGCACATGCTGAGGAGTGAAACATTATCAAAACTTTAGCAAACCTAACTGTCATTACCACAGGGAGGGTTATTTCTTCCACAGCTTCTTTTCTAGCAGAAATCCCACTTCAAAGGCACCTGGAAGACAGCTGGTTGTGAGGAAGCTGGAGCTCTGTGGGTCCCAGGCAGCCAAGTCTTGGAAGAGACACTGGCTTGGAAGTTCTGCACAGCAGACTGGTATTAAATACCAAGAGAGAAAGGAATGAAAAATCAGGAAATGGAATAATATTGGTATTTCCTAAAGATCAGAGTTTCCTATGAAAATGAACACATGCCATGCAATTGCAAAATATCGAGATATTTGCCTTTCTTTAGAGCTTGTCAGAAACAGCTAATAAATAAAGTTCAGGGCTAGGGAAGTCACCTCTTCAAACCTCTCTTCACATACTGCTTTGAAACCGAATTTCCTTAGGGTCACTGAGCTGGCAGCTTTGAAGGGTTTGCTATGTGTTCCTTGGCTTGAATTTTTCTTAGGCATTACCTGGCATCAGAAGTACACGATGACTCTCCAGGTCTCAGCAGCTACAAAATTTACAGCAATATATTCCATTCCATTTCTGCTTGTTTTTTTGCACTGCCACTTTTTATGAGCAGAACATAAATTACCTGAGCTTAATTCATGACCCAGAGTTCAGTGCATTTCCCCAGAAATAGCATTCTCTGTTTGGGGCACTACTGCCAAAATTGCATTCCTGGAGCTGAATTCCTATCCCATCCAAGACATTTGTTCCAACCATATTTCCCATCATACTATTTTATACTATTTAGGTAATTTATATTTTCATGCTCCCAGAGTTACTCTTTTAAGTTGCTTTGCAATTAGGCTCTTAGCTGTATTCTCTAAAGTCACCTTCAGACCTTTAAACACCTTCAAATTAAAACAGCCATTTGATTTTGGTCCAAATCACATTTAATAGAGAAGCTCCACTAAACCACTTGCATTCCTTTGACAGAAGGAAGGACTAAAAGATGCCCAAACAAAGTATTATTTAGTCTAGCATTTAGTTGGCAGGGACCATGAGGAAAACCTACTGGTCTTTGCTTTAAATGTTGCTTCAATTAAGCTTATTAATAGTTCTATCCTAAGCAAGATGTTTATGCCTGAGCCCAGTTTAGTTATAATTTTAGTTCTAACTAACCTAATTCTAGTTTTAACTTCATCACAGTAGTCTGTAATGTCACAAGCTGCTTATACACAGAGAAAACACAAGATGGACAAGAAATGCAAAAGTTTTTCCCTTCGAGCTTTTTTTCTTTTGTAGTGCAGAAAAATTAATAAAAAACCCAAAACTCTTTTGCTTTTTTGTGTTCCTTGTTGCTTCCTTATGAGTCTCCTTCTTAGGGGCACCATGTGCAATTCAAAGTGCACCACAACCAGCATTGACAAATGATGGAATTGTTAAGATATTGATGAGACTTCTGGTGGACATCCCAGCTGTCAGCTCCATCAGCTCCAGCAGGTCAGTTGTGTCAGCTGCCATAAATCACCACACCAGTTCCATCTGGGATCCATCATCTAATCCACTATTTAGTGATCTGTGAGATCCAGCTCTAGAACAATTGAAACATCCAGGCTGTACACTCTCCTACACAGAGCAGAAGATTGGGAAAATGAGTACCAGAATAATCAAATATACTTAATAGGTGGCAATTACATTTTCTGAGTTTCTTTCCTACAGCATGGAAGTGAAACATTCTCGTTTTTCATTCAGAGTCAAGCTGCAGAGACAGCGATCATGCAGTGCCATCAACTGTTTGCTTCTGGTACCCACAGCAGCTGAGACCTACTACTTTCAACACAAATGCCCCCTCACCAAAAAAAAGAAAACAAACACAAAAATTGAGCGGCTCGTCAGGGTGGCATTTCAGAACAAATGTTAATGCACTTTTTTTTAGTACAAATCTCAGGTTCATTTTTCCTGTACCTGAGGGCAGGTAAGGGCTGCCGAGAGCAGACTGAAGCAGCTCGAGCTCTTGTGCCATCTGCTGGGAGCAGCTTCCTTCGACATTGCGGCTCGCACGGGGAGCAAAGCCAGCCCTCTCTGTTTGGCAACTGTTTGTCAAAGAGCTTGTTCCACTTCTTTTACCTGCTATTGATGTTAAGTACTGACTTGGTGCAAGAGAAGTGGAGACTGAAATCCTCTCTCCATAGTGATGCAGTTGCCAAAGACAGGAACAAGCTGTCCTTGCAGCCCCAGGTGCCTGCAGAGCCTGTGGTGTAGCCAGGGAAGGGCTCGGCTCTCACAGTCCTTGTAAAACACCATTCCTCCACTGAAGGGACTCCACCTCGGCCATGAGCTGTCTGCTCTTTCAGACCAAATCCCCTGATTTCCTCTCTTCTGCCTTTACCCTCTGTGAGGCTGTAGCTCAGTGTGAGCACTTCGTGCAGCTGCTCTGTGCTCCCCAGGGCAGTGAGCTCCCCAGGTTAGCGCTGACCAGCTGCTAAAGCCAAATTCCATTTATACCTCACACTCATCTACCTGAAATGTGGCTCTTTGGGAAAACACACAGCAGGGCATTTTCTGCTGGAGAGCCAGGCAGGCTGGTCTCTCCATTGTGCTTGTTTACTCATGAATCCAGCCCATCCCTGAGGTAAAGGCTGTTCTTGCACAGAGTTTTATATCTCCTGTCTCAGATCCTTTGAGCTGACCTGCACTTCCTTCTCTGAAAGGTGACACATTGGACCACTCACTACTGATGCAAGCTTTTTCAGAGTTGAAGTCTGGTGTTGGTTCCAGCCTTCATCACCCCTGGAAGAGCTGCAGGTTGCTCTGCTTGTCTCTTGCACCAGATCAGGCACAGGACTGGGCAGGCCCCAGGGTAGGAAGATCTCAGGGAGGAATGACCTGTGTCATTAACACAGTTATGGCCCAGCAGGGACACAGCTGCAGGAGCTCTGGGAAAGCAGAGGGTGATACTTCACCTTTGTGTCTACACAGTGTGGAGTTGTCCTACCTGGATATTGTGGTGGAGATTGCATGGTCCAAAAATGCCAGTTGAGAAGGATTGTGAGCACTTTGGTGGTGAGGATGAGAATTTTATGTGGACAAATTGGAGGAGATGTATGAAGGGAAGAGGATGAGCTGTGACAACACAGGCAGCCAGGGGAGAAGGGTGAGGGAGGCACACTGGAAATCTAAATGAACAGGTGTCGACAGCACATCTCTGCAACCCGAGTATGATACAGGGATATGCAGGCAGGGAGTGTAAGGAGTGTCAAAAGAAAGTAATTCTGCCCTGAATCAGCACCCCCAAGGCCTCAGCAAGAACACTGGGAATAGCCCAAAGAGAAACTGAGAAGATAGGGACTATGGAGATCAGGAGAAAAAACAAGTTTTGCCTAGAAAAGAAAAAAGAGTGATGACAGCAACTGATGGAGCTGAATCAGTGTTTGCAGCTTAAGATAACTTGTGGGTGCCAAGAAATTTTCCTTCTGACTTTCCAAGATAATTAACCTTTGGACTAAGACTAAGCAGGAAATTAATGAAGTCCTTCCATCACCAAAAAGGAATCTGACAGTGACTTTGATGGGCCCAGAACTGTATCTGAAAGCAGAAGAGAAAACTGGACTCCAGGATGCTGTAATTGAATGGAGACCCAATAATAACACTTTGACAAGTGCTGTTGCCAAAAATTTGAGATCTGGGTGCAGTGCAATTGAGTTGTGCGTCCTGTCACTTCTTATCCAAAAGGATTATACGGCTTACAAAACTGAATTCTTTGACTTGGATTCCTTTTTGGAGATGAAGCTAGACTTTCCCTCATGCCCCAAAAACGTCTTCTGCCATTTACCTGGAAAATGTAGTTTATTAGTTGCATAAAACTTATCTAGCCAGTAAGGATCTTGATTTTTCAGTGAAAACATGCTACTGAAACAGCATTTAAAGGTGATTTTGCAATTCATAGAACTTGTGAAATTTTATTTCTGTGGGGCTGCACAGAATAAACCCACTGCCTGTTTTCCACGGGTATGTGCCTCTTATGTCCCTTTGGAATGGTCTGCTCGGGTAGGTGCTGGAGCCACTGTCCCTGGAGGTGTTTCAGACCGCGTGCAGTTCTTAGTGCCATGCTCTAATTGGCATGGAGGTGTTCAGTCATAAGTTGGACTCGATGATTTTAGACGTCTTTTCCAACCTCACCAATTCTGTGATTCTGTGACTCCTACCGTGAGGTCGAGCCAAAACAACAGCAGTGAGAAACGGCAAGAAAGCCAGAAACTCTTTCTTCTGTTGCCGGCGAAACGCTGCACTTGCAGGCCGCGGCGCCCCCTCCCCTGGACTCCCACCCCAGCCCTCCCTGCAGCACCGGGGAGCTCCGCGCAGACAAAGAGCGCACAGCGCGGCGTGTGCCGAGGAGCGAGCGTGCCACGGGCCGTGTCTCGGCGGCTCTCCCCGCTCGGGCCGTGCTCACACGGCGGGCGGGCACCGCCAGAGCCGGCGCCGCTCCTCACCGGGGCCGGGCCGTGCCCGGTGGGCCGGGCCCCGTCTCCATGGCGACCGCGGGGCTGGGGCGGCGCGCG
>VWYI01026686.1:627971-757172 GCA_013399455.1 Anthoscopus minutus
GCCCCGCCCCGGTGAGTCACTCGGTGCCCGGGGCGCGGCCGCGCTCACCTGGGCCCGCCCGGCGGGAAGGGCCGCGGGCCCGGCGCCCAGAGCGAGCCCCGCCACGCCGGGACCGGCACTGCCCAGGACTCGCCCACATCGCGGCACGGTTGCACCGGCCTCGGGCTTCCCAAAGGCGGGAGCTCCGTGCCCAGCCCCGGAGAGCGCAGCTGCCGTGGCCGTGCCGGTGGCCGTGAGCCGGCCCACGTAGGACCGAAGGTGGTCTTGGCCATGTATGAGCGCTTTAGAAGGGAACAAAATGCATTTATTATTATTTTCCAATTTTGATTATTCGTGTCCATTTGGAAATAGAGATGCGTTTAGGGAGGACCCCACGGGGAAAGAAGGTTGGTTTGAGGCACTTCCAGCCTACAAAAAGGCTGGGCAGTAGCCCAGATATAACGACCAGGTTTTGTTTGACGTGGGTATAACCAGGTATGAATTGGGATGTTGAAATGACAGTGGCATACAATCATAGTATTGACAGAAATGCATCTCATGCAAAGATCACTATAAATTGGTTGCTTTCAGATAGATTCCTTATTAACAGTTAAAATACCTTTTCCAGTGAAAACAATGAACACATTATGCAGCACCATAAAAACTAAATTCCCATGGAAAAATATCAGAGACTTTGGCAATGTTTGTAATGTTTTGTATCTTCAGTGGCTGTAGGAATATTTGTGATTTCATGTGTTCACTAACGCAGGACACCTCAGTCAGAAATTATAATACTTTGTTATGAAAAAAACATGAGCTTACTTTCATTTTAAAGCAATAATGTGATATAATCTGGTCTAGAAAAGAAAACAAGATCACGAGTGCCTTTTTCTCCCTCCATATTAAAGGACTGCAAAAATATCCCCTGTATCATATTTTGTTTATTAAATTGGTACCAATAAAGTGATAGACTCGTTGCACAGATGGGCCTGGTGCGGTTTTCTCAACCTCATTATGTCAGTACCGCATGTTCTGATCTCTGCTATTTTGATGTTGAATCTTTTTATTTTTTCCTGAGCAGGCTTGTGCCAGTATGCAGCTTTTTGTGATGCATGTGAATAAACTCAGATGAGGAGGAGCTCAGTAAATAATTATTTGGTTAATGAGGTAAAAGCTCCTACTGTGATCTGTGTGGTATCCTAATACCAGGCATTACAGTAGTGTGTCTGTTATATGGCCACACTTCTTGCACCACCCTGTAATATAAATACTGTCAGTTTATTATTAACGAAAGTGATTTACCTGTCGTATGAATACATTAGTTTGGCATGAACTTTATGCCTGGGGGGAAGATTTTTTGGGTTAACTCACTATTTCCACCTGGATTCTAGCCAAAAACAATCCTGCTGGTTGGAATAAAAAGGTGTTGCCATGTGGGGATGTGGTGCTGTGGAAATGCCAGCATGTCTCCACCTGCAGCTGTCCTGAGCAGAGAGCCATAGGCAAGGAACAGAGCTCTGCTCTTCAGCCTTGCATTAGGAAGAACATGGCTGCTGACACTAAATTTAAAATGTCCATACAATATCAGTGTTGCCACGTGCTGTTGCTAGTGGTCATGGCATTTTGTAATTCTCTATGGAGACTGAAAACCATTGAGTGTCATTTTATTCAATTTTACAAAGCAACAAGTAATGATGGCAGCAGATGGCCAGAGCAGGGTGAGACGTGGCTTTATAGAATGTTAATTTTATCTCAACATTTGCATAGAGATTTGTGCTGAAGGCCAGGGTAGATGCAGAGGAGGCTGAAGTTATGTGCTGCACAAGGTCAGCAAAAATATCACAGCTGTGAAGTCATTTTCCTTTTTCCCTCATTATGTTTGCAGGATATTTTATGAACGTGCTATACCCAAGCTTCTGACAGGAAGATTTTGCTGTTCAGATCTTACCATAGCCATTCATTTTCTAATCAGTTATTTACCAGTCCATGGTAGCCTTTGAGGGAACCAGCTAGAGAAACACAACTAAGAAAATCAAATGCCTAATACTGCAGTAAAGCAAGGAAGATTCCTTGCACTCACTTGAAAGAGTTGCACTCCATTTCCTGTAAAAAATAAATGTTGGAAGCAATGTCCAGTTGACTGGGAATGCCATCCCCATCATGCAGATACTTGTGTCGGCATGTGTGTACCTGAATGGTGGAGAATGATTTTCTATTTATTTTAGAAATAACATCTCCAAAGCTCTTACTCTGTGTAGTTCTAGAACTCTAATTTGAAATAATGTTCCACTCACTCAAATGTTTTCATTTCGGAATGAATTGCCTATCCAGAAATCAAATAAGGTATGTTCACGTATTGTTGAAATATTGAAATGCAAATTCTGTACCAATCTGCTGCTTTTTCTGTTAGAATTTGAGTGGACTTACAGAGCTTGTGACTGGGAAGTATGATTGCCTCCCATTTCAGCAAACCTCGTTTTGTATGCCTTTCTCACAGTGAAACATGCAGGTCTGTGAACCTGCAGCTCTGCTCAACTCATTAGGGACCAGTATGTCAAACCAATAACTACACTGCTTTCTCACCAGTTCTTTTCTGCAAAGTGGAAGTGTTTGTCTGATAGATTCTCATGCTTGCTGTAGAGAGAAAAATAGTGCACAAAAATCGATGACTTAATTAGCATCAGAAGAACAGGTCATCAAGAGCAGCAGACTTCAGACCAATGTAAGCTTATTAGTATTGTCCTGTCAGTTCGATATGTTATATAAGCCAGATTATTTTCAGTGTCAGTTTTCATTTGATTTCTACAGACTTTAAGCACAGTTAGTTCTGATCCTGTTTTGGCTTTGTCCTGAAGAGCCCACTGGAATGGGAAACGATAAAAGCTGCAGAGTAGATGAAGTGCTGAGGAGTAAAGTGTAGTTCTCAAAATCCTGCAGCCTTCTGAAGAGCAGTAGCTGCATGTTTTACCTCTCAGCTGTTCATGGGATATAAACCTCCAGTTCTTTGTGTCTGTCCACTCTTGGAAGATCCATGGGTGTACTGAGTCTGGGTGCTGTTCCCAGGCTGTCACACCATCCCCTTCTCACTGCATCTTCCACTGAAAGATGAAGTCAGCTACAAACTAATGAATTTTACAGGTTCTGACCTTTAGCTCTGATGCTTTGTGATATGTTTCAGTCTTGTCCACACAGGTGTAAAGATTTTCTCAAGTGGGAGTAAGCACTTGTAACTTACAGTGCCTGCATACATGCTCTTCTGCATTTGTAAGAGAGATTGAAAGAGCTCTAGGCTATATGGGAGATAGAGGGGGAAAAAAGAGTGAAAAAATTACATTTTGAGTGTGGGACTTCAAGTGATTGAAATTTCTGGCAGCTGGTGATATTGGCTGTGACTGCTGGGCAGTGGTTGGCATTCCTCGCTGTGAGCAGTGTCCAGCCACTTCTCTTTGGAGGGCTGCTAAGTTGTGTGGGACAGATTCTTAAGAAGACAGCATCTTAAGAATTTGAACTGTGTTAATGCATCTAATACCAGAATCTTCTGCTTAGAACAGGCAACTTTCAGGACTCCTCCATGGCTGTGATCTGCACGTCTCTGCTCCTTTTTCCATTGTCCCTCTTCTCCCTTTGCCACCATGGCATGGCTTTATCAGTGCTAGAATAGATCATTCCTGTCGGCCTCCTGTTCATCACCTCTGTGTGTTTTGCTCCTAGCTGCAGGTAACCTTTGGTAGATGGCTTCTGTGTGTGGCCTAGGTGTATTTTTAGCTCTAGGCTTTGCTTGTTTCAGATTGTGGCACACTGGTCCATTGTTAGAATGTGGCTTTCATCTCCTCTCTGGGAGGGACCAGTTATAACTGATAGTTGCTTCTTTGCCTTTTCAAACATCACTCCTTTCCTTGTATCTTTTTTCCTTCTGGCAAACACTTCCCTCTTTTGGAGCTCAAGCCAGCATAGCTCTGCAAAGCTCTCTCCAAGCTTCTAACAAGGTAAGCAATGGAGAATCAAATGAGGATTTTAAGTGTTCCTTTATGCAGCACCCTGGGAAGGAAGTAATGGTAGGCTTACTGTCATTGGCAGATATTTTGGTTTGGGCAATGATTTTCTTACTGCATTTAAGTTCTGTTAAATCCATGTTACTGAATGATACTTGTGTTTCATAGCAAGCCTAGTAACAGTACAGATATTAACACAAATTAACTAAACTCAAGCCCCTCTACACTGAATTCTTATGTCAAAACTAAGCCAATGAAGTTCTCAGGAGCTCTTTAGTGATGAGTTTGAGTTTCGTATATGCATAAATGACTTTCATGTGCATAAATTAGTTACTTTGCTGAGGAAAGTTGCTTGATGAGAAGCAACATTTTAATCTTTGTGCTGGTATTTTACTTGTATAATTGATATGTTAAACTGGTTTCTGGATCTCTTTTATCTGTTAGGTCTTTGTGCCCCCATGTTTTCCTTCATGTGCAGTTCCCTTTGTGATTTCCTACATGTGTCCTTATATGAACCCATTGACTGCTGTGAACTGTCTTGCATCTAAATATAAATATGTCAGTGAGCTTGATAAAACAAACTCTGCACCCTTTCAAAACTAAACTCTATATTGTTTGTAAACGGAATTCTGCACAGACGACTTGTCTACAGATTAGACCACTATTGGCAAAGTGTAGATTAAAGATAAAACTGACCTTTCAGTGGAAAAATGTAAATTCAGTTGGAGTTGCTTGCCTCTGCACTTCAACAAGCAGGCTGCTTCCACATAACAATCACATTCCATGAGAAGAAAAGAAGATAAGATGTTTGCAATAGAAATACTTCTGGAAGCTGTGCAGACAATGAAGAAACTAAAAGTGCTCTGAAACTGTTTAGTTTCAATGTCCTGTTGTTTAAAGTTGGCTCTTACAAAAAGCAGTCTTCAGGTGTACTTTGCTCATGTTCAGATTTTAGTGAGTGGGTAGAGAAATACCGCTCACAAATTACTTCCTGCCTTAAGCACATGGTCTGCAATTAGTGCTGAATTAAGATAATTGTTTACAAGGTTTGATAGACTCAATAGGGAAAATAGGGGTGGGTTGTCTTAAGGGGAAAAGGTGTAATGATTTCCTTGGGCTTGTTCTGCATTGGTGCTATGAGAGCCTTCATAGTAGGGAGAAACAAAGCACATCACAAATCCCACTTAACCTTTTCCATCATCAGGAGCTATCTGTTTGATAAGCCTGTGGAAACCAATGGTAATATCCCCAGGGTAAAATCTTACATTGGGAAGAGAGAACCAAATGAATCATGCCTTACCACAAATTGTCACACTGCTGCCCACAGGCACCCTGTCTTATTGGGGGCTTTGATCTGAAGTCCGTGTGGCACCATTCAGTAGGTCCCAGAATCCACTGGTTTAAATACAGTGCTTGAAATGGAGCTTAACCAGAGCTCAGCTTTACTTACCAGTCTGCCAAAGATCCCTTTCCAGAAGACTGGTTTTAGTACTGCATGTCCTTGCTTTGAGTGACTTATGAAGATGGACACATTAGGATCTGTAAAGGATCAAACACAAGTAGGAGAGAGTGTGACTTGCAGAGCAGGAACTTTTGTGTGAAATAACACATAAATTATGTTTGACTTGATATCCTGCATTCTCCTTTTTCTTTTGTTTTTTCTTTTTTTTAAATTGCTTTTTTTTTTTTTTGATAAAGTGGAATATCTGCAGCTGGAGGGACAGAATGTGCTCATCTCAAAATAATTTTGTAGTTAGGGCTTGTCCTCGGCTCTGCAAACAGTGTATGAAACTGCTCATACACACAATGGAAATTTGGGTCTGCATCTCATTGTCTTGGCTGAGAATTTGGTACAGGGGACTGGTTTTGCTGTATAATAGTGTGGTAGGTGTAAAACCTACCTTGGAGTAAAACACTGCCTGAGCAGTTTGTGCAAGATGTTCTCCGTCAGAAACCTGTCAGACTGGAATCTTCAAAGGTAAGAGCCAGGGAAAAGGCTCAATCTCTTTCTGTGTGTTGATTCTTTCTAGTAGGACTATAGGTGCTTCTGTAATGAACAGAAGTCTGTGAAATACAAATGTAAGACTTACTGTTCTTGTTTGGTTTTATTGTTCTTTTAGAAGTTGTTTTTAGACTGTTCAGTCTCTGCTTGACAACTTACTTAGACGTTGAGAGCCCTGATTAGGATTTAGGAGTGGGAGAGGATAATTGTTGCTCAGTTCTGATGAGAATAACAGTTCTATGTGTGCCCAAAAGTGAACTTGCGCACCTGGAGATATTTCACAGATTAATTTGAGTTGTCTCTAAGTTTGTGAGGTATTGAGGTCCATTTTGATAAAGGCAAAGAAACCTTGTTACATTCTCCTGTGAGCCTGGCCATGGGTGATTTATTCATTCTCCCTGGCATAAGCTCTTCAGTGACCCTGTGGCCATGTGATGTGTTTTCACAGCTTTGGTTGCTGAACTACATTATCAGAAATGATAAACAAGTTGTTTTCATATAAGCAATTTGTTTGATAGCAGTGACCATTGTGTGGGCCACATCCCATTCAGATTTTATGAATGTCAGTGTTCTTTAAAAGCTCTTGAAAACCTGAGACTGCAGCCACCCTAGCTGTGTAGAGTCATCCATTATGTGTATGTTGATGTATATATAAAAAACCCCACATTATTTTCTGGCAGAACATTTTAAATATACTTTCCGTAGTTGCCAACAACTACAGCTTTCCTGGGTATGGTTTATGTAAACCCACAGAAACATCTCTTCTAACTTGCCAAAAATCTTCAGTGTCAGTAGGAGCTGTCCAGTGCTTCAGTGCTCCTAAGTATTTGTTCTTGTACTGCAGTGGAAGGAAATAAAAAAAGCAACCAAACCTGAAAAAGCCTCAGCAACCTGGTGATTTCTTGGTTAATATCTCCCCAGTTGAGCTGTGCCTGGTAAAGGAAAGAGGAGAGATTCACATAGGGCTGTGCTTAATGCCAGTATGACTTTTGCTGCATTTTGAAGAACGATGCTTTCATATCTTCAGGATTGTCATTAGTCATTTACACATGGAAATGATACATAGTTAGCAAAAGGTCAAATACATTTTTAAAAAGAAACCTTTTGTATTACTTTATTACAGTTGATAGATTTCCCTCTTATTACTGACCGTAAGATCTGCTTCACCCTTCAGCATCAACTTCCCCAGTGCAGACCATCAAGACATTTTTCTCTATTTTTATCCCTTGCTAATTGCAGGACAGCCATGGATAAAAGTGAGTTGGTACAGAAAGCCAAACTGGCTGAGCAGGCGGAGCGTTACGATGACATGGCTGCTGCTATGAAGGCTGTCACTGAGCAGGGACATGAACTGTCCAATGAAGAAAGGAATCTCCTCTCTGTGGCCTACAAGAATGTGGTCGGTGCCCGTCGCTCATCCTGGCGTGTGATTTCCAGCATCGAACAGAAAACAGAGAGAAACGAGAAGAAACAGCAGATGGGAAAAGAATATCGTGAGAAAATTGAGGCTGAATTGCAGGATATCTGCAATGATGTTCTGGTAATAATCCAACAGCAAAAAATAACAGTAGTTAGTACTGCAGCGTTCTTCAGAGAGGCTTAAGGAATTTTAGTAGTGCTGTAGACACTGCAGCACCTTAGCAGGGGAATAATTTTGCATACTTGGGTCCAATTCTAGCTCCTAAGTCATTTAGCTTGCTTCTTAGGGAATGTGTTTAAAAAGAGTTTTTTGGGTTTTTTGCAGCAGAAAGCAAACAAGGCCATTTTGAAGACCCCTGGCTGCTGGCTGGAGGGATTCACCATGAAAACAAATTTAGATCTGGGGTGCTGACATGAGAACTGCTAAAAGGCCTGCTGTTTAAATTCTTTAATTAATGAATGCTTATGTCCTAAGTCTTGCTTAGTACTTTTTTTTAATGGAGAAGGTGTATAGTTCTCCCAGACTGATTTTGCTCTTTCTTTCACTCAGACAAGAGAGATTCCTTTTTTTTGTTGATCCATTTGCTTAAGGTCAGTCAGGAGCAGATGCTGTCAGCGCAGTCAATCTTTGCATCTCTTTCTGAGTGCACATGTGCTGCCTGTGCCACTGCCAAACTTTTTGGCTGAAGTTGGAAATAGAATCAATTTCTTGTGGACAGTTTCACAGCTCTGCCTAGAATTCAAATCTGTGGCAGCAAAAGTGACCAGATGTGCTAATTTCCAGCTGCTGCTTTTCAATAGCTTGGTCATGGATGTGGGTTTGCATCAGCAGGCTTAAGCCCTGAGAGCCTTTAGATCCTGCAGGAGGCAGTTGTGGGTAGGATCAACGTAGCAAGTTTTCAGCTCTCCATAGATGAGGCTAGAAGTAGTTTATCTTTTTTTTTCCCAGAGTTTAAACAACAGTAGGCAAAGTGATTAACACATGAGTCTGCGTAAGCCATGACAGAAGTCATTGTTACTGTTTGAACAGTTCATGCTCACCATTGTAACAAAGCCTCTGTTTCAGACATTATTTTTATGACTCAGGAAACATCACTTTTTTTTTTAACCTTTTTCAGGAACTCCTGGACAAATACCTTATTGTCAATGCCACACAGCCAGAAAGCAAGGTCTTCTATTTGAAAATGAAAGGTGATTACTACAGATACCTCTCAGAGGTGGCATCTGGGGACAATAAGCAAAGTAAGTAGAAATGAAATCTCTCTCTACGGACCAAGCGAAATCAAGTATAAAAAACACTTGTATTCTTTTCCTCAACATCATGTATTTACTTCTTTTCACTACTGCTCTGTAGTTATGAAGATAGGTGCAGTGCATGTCACTTTTGGAGAAAGACTTCACTGAAATTAATAGAAGTAATTGACAGATGTTCATCAATGCAGTCAAACTCTGCTTGCAGCCCCTGACCACAGTGGCTATTTTTCAAGCATATGTAAAATCATTTTCCTGGAGAATGTAGGTTTCTTTCTGATGGAAAATGCTTAGTTTGTTTGGTCTCATGTTTAAACTGAACTCAGCTCAAGAAGTCACTGTTTGCAAACTCTCTGCATACAAATATGGTATATTGGGTTCTTGGGTTCTAAAGCAATGGGAAAGCAGTGCTGAACTGTCTGAATTCCTGTGAGTGTCTGATGTAGTCCATGTCTTGCAAACTTAGCTTGATATCAGTATGGAGCTTATTGTTACTCATTAGCCAGGAAGGGACTGTTGGCTTTGAAACCCAACCTGAAATACAAAGTTCATGACATAACTGCAGCAGTTTAGTTACCTCTTCTTCCCCATATGGTTTTGTCTGGATTTATTATTGATAACTATGACTTCTTCAGCTGGGCTGGAAATGAATGTTTAAAACCAGAACACTAAAGTAGACTTTGTGTCCATTCAGATTGGTTGGAATTTGTTGAATAAATTTTATTTTAAGTTTCTATTAAAAAATCTATTTCAGCATTAATTGTTCAGGAGGTGTAAGGCTTTTGCATGTAAAAACATTGAAAGAAGTGTCTCTGCATAGGTAATTGTATTAATTTCTGGTGGCATGGTAGTCTAGGCTGAGAATAGAATTGCTTTCCCTGTGAAGTAGAGAGATGTACTGTGTATTTATGTGGTTGTAATTGCTTCTTGCAGCAACGGTAGCAAACTCCCAGCAAGCTTATCAGGAGGCATTTGAAATCAGCAAGAAAGAAATGCAGCCAACACACCCCATTCGACTCGGTTTGGCTCTAAATTTCTCTGTCTTCTACTATGAGATCCTAAATTCTCCTGAAAAAGCCTGTAATCTGGCAAAGACGGTAAGCAGACTCTCCATATCACTGATTTTTGTGGAGGCTGAGGAGGTAATTACATGGTTGCAGTAACACTTTGTAGATGATTATGCTTTTTCATATTAAATTCCTTAAAATGCTGTCATAAACTGGTTGTCATTGTAGTATATTTTCAGGTAAGTTGGTTTGCTGGACTAGCTTAGCTTTGGGAAAGGCTAATTTGCTACTGCAGCTGTTCCAGAGACAGGGAAGACAAATTGCCTCTGTTTAATGTCCACCTAATTTTCTTAGAATGTGTTTGTGTCAAAATTGAAAACACTTGAATTAATTTAGCACTTCTAACGTAAAATATTTATTTAAATTGGAGCACTTAGCCAGTACATGAAGTGTTGTCTGTGTACCCGTCTTTGTAGCCCTAAATGTCCTTGTTATCCATATGCATGTGTGCCACTCTCTCCAGAGACCAAAAAGAGCTTTTGTGATGGGTTGTGGCAAACAAATAGCCAGTCATTTTTTCCTTAGCCTTCTCCCTAAAATAGGATTAGTCTTCTAAATGGAACTTTTTGTGTCTGTGAAAATTGTCTGGTCGTAACTTGAATAACATGGCATTATGTGGATCTTTGTGTTCTTAATATGCTCTTCAGTTAAGATGTTGTAACAAGAAATGATGTTGTGCTGTAAAATGTTGCTGCTGTTCTTGCTTTTTTTAGTTAAAATGCTTACATCTGTTTGAAACCTGAATGAAGAAATAGCACTTACGGCTCTCAGACTCACAGTATTGATTTTCATGTGTGACAGATGGATGGGAAGAATGGCTTTGTTAATCTCTGGTGGAACATACCTGATTTCCTCTGCTGTTTTGAAAAGAAATTGAAAACCTTCATCTCCACTGTCGAAAAGTCTTGTGTTCCATTTTCTTGTCTACTTATTCATGTACTATATATATATATTTACACTCATTCAAGTAATGGTACCTTTGTCTTTCATTGCTTATTTAGACCAGTGAGACTGTCCTTTTTAATGAAAGTCTCTTTTTTTAAATGTTGTCTTAAGCCTGACTTCAAGCTGTGTGAACCATTTTTCAGCATGACATATAGAGTGCTCTTGCCTCTTCAGTATTTGGTATTGGCATTTAGTAAAGTTTTTCTGGGCTTTTATCTGGACACCCCTGAAGACTTTGTTTTCCTCTGGCTGTCTAGGATCTGGTGCTCACTTTGTTTTACATTTCTTGTGGTGGAAAAGAAAAATACTGGAAGGCTTTTTTACAGAATTTGGATAGTAATGTGGCAAATTTGTAAGCTCTGTATATGCAGAAGTGACTTCAGAAAGCAGAGTGTGCAAGGGCTGTGTTTTGTTTTTAGGCATTTGATGAAGCGATAGCAGAGCTGGACACGCTGAACGAAGAGTCTTACAAAGACAGCACCCTGATCATGCAGCTGCTTAGGGACAACCTCACTGTGAGTACCATGGGGCAAACCACTGCACTCTAGGCTGCTGCACTCTGAAGTGGGACTCAGCATCTGAAAGCTGATGCGGTTCTGTGCCATTTAAAGCTTTTTCTGAGGCGTTAACTGCGATGCTTTTTGTAACCAGACCAGTTAGACTTGCTTGTTCAAACTAGGAATCACTTGTTAACTGCTGTAACAAGCTTAGATTCCTTTTGTGACACAGAGTGGAGTTTGTTCTCAACAGTTTTATGTGGAACTTTCCAGCTTGTGCTAGCTTCTTGCTTATCTTTTATTCATGTTCTAGTTTATTATTCTTCAGCTTTACTATTAAGTTCAGTTCTGCATTGCTCTTAGCTGAGAAAATTGCACAGCTACTACTAATTACGCTGTCTTCCCTTTCCTGACAATTGTAATTAACTGTGCTTCCAGCATAAACACGTGTTTGTATTTCCTTACAGCTATGGACGTCGGAAAACCAGGGAGATGAAGGGGATGCTGGGGAGGGAGAGAACTAATGGCTGTCACGCTTCACTATATGTTCAATGTCACCCTGTATCCTACACATAATCCCTTTGTGCGACAAGCAAAAAGAATAGTACATCGACTTTCACAACCTCAACGTAGCAAAAACTGTCTGTGGGGTAAAACCGGTTGGTTGGTGTTTTGTGTACCTAGAGCGGAGGTCGGTTATTCCAATGGCATTCCGAACTTTCCTATTCTGAACACTTGCAGTTCCGATTACCGTGTTTATATTTTTAACTGAACACTGTGATGATAATAATAATAATAGTAATAATAATAATAATAATAATAAAGGGTTTTGTGATTGCAATTGACTTTACAAAACTCTTATTGGTAGAAAAGTAGACATCAATTATGTAACTCTGGCGGAGCTTAATTTGGCACCAAAATAGTCGAAGTACAATTCTGTTGTAAAGTTGTACAGAAAGTTATAGAGATTCTATTGTGACACTGGGGCATGGAAGGAAAACAATCCAATGTATGGCATTCCAGTTAGGGACACTGCTATGAGGTGGTTGAACAGGCACACTCTGTAGACATTTGTAATCAAGTCTGAGGCACCGCTTTCAGTCAAAAGCTCACTTTGTCAATCCTGTCTTTCTGGGGATGGGGTTTGTTTTGGGGAGGAGGGAAACGGGGGAGTTAGCAGCTTGATTTCCAAACTCTTTACACTGGCAGATAACTGGGATTTGACTTTTCAAAGTGCTTTCATGCTCATACCACATGCATGACTAAGCCCCTTCCCACAGCAATAACTTTTTCCTAGTTACAACTTAGATATTCTTCAGTAGTAAAAACTCTTGGTTCACTGCCATGGACTTGCAATAGGAGAAGATTCAATTTTTTGAATGGCCTTATTAGTTTGGATGATACCATGAAGTGATCTGCCACTTTTGCATTACTTTACTCTTAGGTGAATCAAAATCTCCATGGTATTCCCATTCTCAATTTATCCTGAAAACTTCTTAAGTAATCCACTGAGCCATCTTTAAGTTCACTTTATAGAAATTTTTCTTCCATTGGACTCAGTTCATCCTTGACCCTTTCACCTGTTTAAACTCCATTAAAGCAGTTTTGGACTCCCACATATGCATCATCCTTTCTTTGGTTCCTGCTGGATGAGGCCTGCACCTCACCAAGGACAGGTTTCTTCCTTGGATATTTGAGAGCTGCCAGTGCTGTTGCATTCTTCAGCTCTTGTCTACCATTCTTTGGTAGTACCAGGAAACTGGCTCAAGTACTGGCTCAAATATTCAGGATTTCCCATCTTGTACTGGAATGCAGACCTACACATCTGTAATGCTTGTAATATTTGAGCTCCAAATGTCCTCACCTTGTCATGTTTCAGACATGTCCCATTAAACAAAACCTAGTAAGAGTTGCGTGAATAATGCAGTGGAAAAAGATTAGGAGTAATCATCTATCAGTCCCGTGGTATCATCCCTCTGCCTTCACATTCCACTTAGGTATAGGATCCATCTGTTTGTCCATCTGTCTGCTGAAGAGAATTTCATGCACTGATTTTAAAACTCCCCTCTACTAGCTGAACAAATTGTGCAGTTAATACTTGGCGCTTGATAAATGCAGTAGTGAATGTGGAACCGAGCCTGTCTGTATATCTGGTAGCTCTTTTCGCTTTGTTTTTACTGACCAGTATTCTGCCTAAAGTTTGCTTCTGTGACGGTTATATTGCCTAGCACACACGTGGTTGTGAGAATAGTATAGCAAAAAGAAATACCTGGTTATTGATGTACTAGATTTGTGTATGTCTTTTAAACAGTTCTAGTTTCACCTTACACAAAATAATCAGGAAAAGTGTAAAAGAATTCAAAAGTGAATAATAAAAAAAAATTTTATCACTTGGTTGTCTGTTGTCTTTGCTCCAGTAGTGCCAAAACCTGTGGTAGTAAAAATCACCACTTGTATTCAGTTTTCAGTTTGTGGATCGTGTGAGTCGGTTCATGGTGTACAAATACTGAGTTACTCATTCCTTTGCTGAGAGACTTTCCCACACACCCTCCCAGATTTGTAGGAGAAAACACTTTCTCTGCTTATATATTGTCATTGCAGGGCTTAAATGCAACTCTAAATAACCATTTAACTTGCCATGAGTCATTGTATATTATAGGGTTGAACACACTTTAAATCAGAGAAGTCTGTTGGTTACATTTAGAATTTTTTCTTGGGAATCTTTTAAATACCTGCTCTGAACACAGGGCTGGCCTCCCCTCTACACACCCAGCTCTGTTCGTCTCACACTGTGCTGTGCTAAAGGAACACCAAGAGTGCAAAATAGAGGAGGTGTGCTGGACATAAGAGCACTTGAAGTACTGGACTTGAAGAGCACATGGATGGCAGTAGCCAGGCAGCAGATGCTGGGCAGCCTAAAAGCTTCAAGGAAGATTGGTCCTGCTCCCAGAGTGGGGCAACACAGGAGTGTTGTGTTGGAAAATGTCACTTGGCTGTTCTTGATTGACCAGTGAAAGCATTAGGCTGAAATCTAACTAGCTGTTGCTTGACCACTGCTCTGCCCTGTGCCATGGCTTTACATGGCAGTCCTTCCGTGTCTAATTATTGCTACTTTGTCATTTTCTTCAGCCTTTATGGGCATAGCTAAATGTATGCACATAGCATACATCTTAAATGATTTTACAGTGTGTACTAACTCCCAGTGTGACTTATGCTGATGGCATTTTCACCTCTGAGAAAAAAATCCCTGTGTCTGCAGCACCTCCTGTCTTAGTCCTTTCACATAACATCTCATCCTTGCTGTCTATTTTGGGGAAATCGGAGGTTGGTCTGCAGCAGTGATGAGTTGAAAGGGTGTCTCAATTTTTTATTTAATCTGTCTTTCTGAGAAAGGGCACTCCAGCTGGCCCTTTCCCAGAAAGTAACACGTAGAGTACACCTGGAGTAAGAGTCCAGGCACAATCTACATGTTTGACCCGTCTAACTGTTGCTGATGCAGCTTCTCATTCTTGGCACTGATGCTCATCTGACCTTTGGGGGAGACATCTTAGTGTGGGAAACCACCAGAAGGCTTTTGTGAAGGGGAGGGTTCTTCTGATTGCCCCGCAGCTGACCCTTCCGAGGGTGCAGGATGGAGTGGAGCAGGATGCTGGGGTGGCTGCTTTGGAATTGTACTGCCTGCAGCTCGAGGTTCCTGTGTGCTTCCGTCCAGGGTTTCAGCAGCACGATCACGGTCCAGAGCAGCTGGGGTGCGATCTCAGCGGGTGGAAGTGAGTTACAGCATTCCTGGGCCATACAGACAAGAGGTGATAATGGCAGAGGCCATATTCCCTGCGTCTCTGTTGGGTCTGGAGAGAGATTGCTGAGGAGTTCGGAAATGCTTGAGCGCCTGGTGATGAGGGGTTTGTAACCGAGCTGTGTACGGCTCCTGCCTGTACTCCTTATCTTCAGGGAATTACATACCAGAAGGTGCATGTGACTTCCTAAAAGAGCATGGGTGGGACACGCTGTCAGTGTTCCAGGGTGACACGCAGCGCGATTTCCCTGCCCTTCGTTTGGGAAGGCACGAGATGCGCAGGAGCTGCGCCTCGCAGAGATGAGGAGCGCTCTCTGCTGAGCCCCGCGGGGGCTGCTCCGTGCCCTGCCCGGTCCGCAGGGGTGTCCGCTCCGCACGGGGCGGGGCAGGCCCGCACCTGGCCGGGGGTGGGGCGGTGGGCGGGGGTCCCGTCCCGCCCCCGGGGCCGCCGCGGAAGAGGCGGCGGTGCCGCAGCCGCCCTGGAGCTGCCGCGGCGAGCGCTCGGTGTGAGTGCGGGGCGNCCCGTGCCCGGCGGTGTGCGCTGCCCTCGGCTCCCCGGCGGGGCTGCGCTGCCTCAGCCCGGCCGCCTCCTCCCCGTTTGAGCTCCCTTCCCTCCCTGTTCCGCTGGCTGTGAAGGGGCTGGGGCTGCTCGGTTTCCCTGTGTTGTTTTGGGCGGTGCGAGGAGCGGGGCTGTGTCACGGAGCGGTGCGCGGCTCTGCCATGGGCTGCCCGCAGTGGGGACCTGCCTTTGGCCGGGGGATTGCTGGATGCACCTCTCCTATATATGCTTGTTAATTTTGGGTATCTGTAGGTATCTAAACAAGTGTCTCAGGAATTTTGAGCTTTCAGGTAAGAGCCCCAAGGATGGATTTTTAAGCTTTTGGGGCAGGACCTGCATTTTTGTGTTCCTAGGCAGTACCTGGGGGTCTCAGGCAGTGACTGTTGTCCTCAGAGAGAGCTTTATACTCAACTGAAACCAGGCAGAGACTGAGCATCAATTTGCCTGCTTTGGGAACAGTAGTTAACAAGCTGAGAAACTGGAAAAGGGGTGGCTAAAACCCTGTGTCTGCCTTGTTAGAGATGGAGTTGTTTGCAGGGAGCAGGCTGCAGTTCTGCTCCCCAGGCATCAGTACAAAACCCCACTCCCTGGGTCTGCTCTGCCTGGAGGGAGCCTTTAAGGAGTTAAAATGGAAGTCTCTGGTGGTGAAGGGCTGTTTACCTTCTGAGAAATTAAACTCCATTTTATTTCTCTTGGGGTTTGAGTGTTTTAAGGAGCAAATCTCTGTGTGTATGGTGTGCCCCTCTGCATCCTTCCGGGGTGTGCAAGAGCTGTGAGGTGCATATTATCCCAGCTCAGCTTTTAGACCAAAATTGTTACATCCTGGAAAGTTTTGGGATTGCAGCCTCCTTAGGGCTTTCCTATGCCTAGAGCTGCTGGTGGGAAGGGAAGAGCACTTTGAACTGTGCTGCCCAGAGTGGGTCTGTGGTTGCTGCAGACCATCTGAAACCTGTGCGGCCTCAAATCTGTCTCCTGCAGCTGAGCTCTGAGAGTGACCATGAATGCCAGTGGCCCTGGCTATCCCTTAGCCTCTCTCTACGTGGGAGACCTGCACCCAGATGTGACTGAAGCCATGCTCTACGAGAAGTTCTCCCCTGCTGGGCCCATCATGTCCATCCGAGTCTGCCGGGACGTGGCCACGCGCCGGTCTCTGGGCTATGCCTACATAAACTTCCAGCAGCCCGTGGATGGTAGGTTCCCTGTAACACAGCTCTGAGGAACTGCCTCACACCTGGCTGTGCAGGTGATGGAAGAGGGGGGAGCAGTTGTCTGAATGGCTGCATTGCTGCTGGGGCTTGGTTCTAACTAATCCAAATCTGCTCTCTGATGGTGACCCATCCTGCTCCCGTCTCTTCTTAAGGTCTGGGAAAGGATGAAGCTGCTGGGCTCTGGTGAGGGGATGAAGGTGACTTGCAAAAGTTGCCTCCATCCTTCATCAGAGAAGGGTGCCAAAATCCCTTCTGCCCTTCCCCTGGGGTACCCAGCTGCCCACTGGCTCACAGTGTGAAGTGAGGCCACTCTCCTGGCAGGCATTGTCATGACACAGTGCTGTAATTGGAAGGTGTTCCACATTGAAGTGAGGCTGTAGTGATGAGAAGGTGTTGATTTAGTTGCTCTAGAGACCAAAATCCTTATTGGGTAAATTAGCTGGGCATCTGCCAGACTGGAGCTTGTAGTGAAATGGTTGATCCTTCGGAGTCAGACATGCTTTGGAGAGAAAAAAACAATTAATCAAAGAGTGGTGTGGCTGGAGGGGTGGGGAGGCAGAGCTGCCTATCCCATTTAGGTTAACAAGCCCCTGTCCCTGATTCCTGTGACCATCTCAGCTGCTGCAGGATGTGAGGGAGATCTGTCTCTGTTGCTCCTCTCTCCTTCCCCTTCTTTGCCAGCTGAGAGAGCCCTGGACACCATGAACTTTGAGGTGATCAAAGGCCGACCCATCCGCATCATGTGGTCCCAACGGGACCCTGGGCTCAGGAAATCAGGGGTTGGAAACGTCTTCATCAAGAACCTGGATGACTCCATTGATAACAAAGCCCTGTATGACACATTCTCTACCTTTGGAAACATCCTGTCATGCAAGGTAGGCATGCCCAGGGCTCTGCAGGAGAGGGCTTGCTGCAGAGCTGCCCTCACTCTTGGAAGCATGCTTTAACCAGCTGGAATTCACTTTCTCATTTCACCTCCCACAAAATCTCCTTTAAATTCCCAGCTGCTTTGAAGCCAAAAGGGCTTGCTGTGTTTCCCTTCAGAATGGAGGTTTTTCTCCCAGTTCCTGCACAGAGATGTTATGTATCATCCTGTCCCAGCTCAGTGCACCAGTGGCATGAAGGTCTTGGGGAGCCATAAATTCCTGGGTGTCATATCTGGTCCTGGGGTTGCCCACCTCCCTGACCTGCTGCCAACGCCCCAACAGAGCTCAGCTGCAGTGGGAGCAGAATGTCAGGAGGGGAAAATGCCCCTGGAAAATGGGAGGCTTCCTGTGATGTACTCATGTACAAACATAGAGAAAAACAGTGTCTGACTCTTTCCTTTGCCCCTCATGCTGTTTGTAGGTGGTTTGTGATGAAAATGGATCCCGTGGCTATGGCTTTGTCCACTTTGAGACACATGAGGCAGCAACTCGGGCCATTGAGACCATGAATGGGATGTTGCTCAATGACAGGAAGGTGTAAGTGCCAGAGAGAGGAGTCTGGGCTCTGCACTTGGCTCTGCTTCTCCCTTGCTTTGGTCCACTATCAGCAGTAAAAGCATGCCCTGCTCAGGCTTCCCCATCCTGCTGACCTCTGTGTTCTTCCCTTTTCCATCCCTGCTGGGCATGGCAGCTCTGCTGGGACAGTGAGTCACTTGTGGTGGGTGCTGGTGGAAGTGTGATAGTGGTTTGGAGCTGTTCCCAGATGGTGGGGAAGGAGTCCAGCCCCAGGCTGGGTTTTATTGCTGAGATGGTGTAATGAGTGCCCCAAAGGTGGGCTGGTCCCTGATCTCGGCTGTTGCCATCAGATAATCTGGGCAGGAAGAGGTTTTGTTGTTGTTCCTCTCTCTGCTTGCATTGCATCACCTCATTCTCTACATCACACAGAGGCAAGGGCTGCCCAGAGTGTTTGAGAGTGCTTTGCAGGAAGAGAGCTGGCACTTGGTGGTGTCCTTTGGGGTCTTCTGTGGTGGTGGCATCCTTTGAAGGCTTTTAATGTTTCCTGGGGTGACACATCCCTACTTTTGGCAGTGACAAGGGGGACTTTGGGTATATGAACACCTGAGTGGGATGTGCTGAAGTTGCTGTATGGTGAGTTTGTGGGTGAGCAAAGCATGGCCTGAGGTGATGGAATCTCTCTTGGCTTGTACTGAGATAGGTGTGCCTGAGTCCATCTTCCCTCTGCGGGGACATGCAGGGTTTGAGGCCAGTTCCTTTCTTCCCACAGGTTTGTTGGGCACTTCAAATCCCGCAAAGAGCGCGAGGCAGAGGTTGGGACTAGGGCAATAGAATTCACCAATGTCTACATCAAAAACTTTGGGGGTGACATGGATGATGACAGATTGCGGGAAATATTCTCCAAGTTTGGTGAGTGCAGTTGTTGAAATATCCTCGTGTCTGATAAACTGGAGTTGGGGCAACTGAAAGGGAAGCTGGGGGCAGTGCTTGGCTGAATAGAAGCTGCTTTTCTCAGTGAAATGTGACTTGTTTAAACATTCCCCACGTAAAAGGACTGCAGCCACTTCATTTGTAAGGATGTTACATGTGCTTTCCTACTGTGACAGTACTTGGTTCTGTCATGAAAAAAGTTCTTTCTTTCCTGGATAGATTTTTTTGTTTTGGTTTGGGTTTTTCTTAATTGTCTTGTTACCAGCATACTATCTGGTTACAGGAACCCTGGGAATAAAAGTTGTTGAGTCTAAATTTAAAGAAAACAACCTTTTCAGTTTAGTCCAGTACTGGAAGATGCCTCTTGTGGTGGGTTTTAGTGTTGTGCCAAGCCATGGGCCATACTGTCCATGCTTGGTCAGTGTCATCCCAGGTAATTTGTGGTTACCCTTCTTATGAGCTCAATCTGTGTGTTCATGTGTAAAGGAGATGAGATTTTTTTTTTAGCCAAAGGAACTCACTGCAGTGGCTGGAGAGGTTGAAGAGCCCGGAGCAATGAGAGCAGTAGCCCAGATTGGAGAGATCACCCTCACCAAACCTCACAGCCTCCTGTCCTTGCCTCATGGGGATCTCATTGTCTGTCCTCCTGCTGGGCTCTTCCATGCTGCCATGGCTGGGCTGGTCTCATGGAGGCTCCCAGCACAGTGCTGCCTGCTGGCAGCCCCCCTCGGACCGGGCTGTCCTTCCCCCCCTGCAGGGAAGACGCTGAGCGTCAAGGTCATGATGGACAACAGCGGTCGCTCAAAGGGCTTCGGATTTGTCAACTTTGAGAAGCACGAAGAAGCCCAGAAGGCAAGAGGCTCCTCACTGCCCATCTCTCCCCTGAGACTGTCACTGGTGATGCTCCCACCTCACCTCACCTCAGGGGGATCCTCACCAGCTTTGTGCCTGTCTGGGAGCTGGCGCTGGGTACCTGGATGGGCAAGACCTGGCAAGGGGGAGCAGCTCTCTGCTTGTGGTGGGACTGCCCTGGGGCGGTGGGTGAAGAGCAGAGCTGTGGCCATGAGCTTCCTGCTGAGCTGAGAGCCCTTCCCTCTGCTGCAGGCGGTGGCTGACATGAATGGGAAGGAGATCAACGGGCGGGTGCTGTACGTGGGCCGGGCCCAGAAACGGCTGGAGCGCCAGAGCGAGCTCAAGAGGAAATTTGAGCAGATGAAGCAAGAGCGGGTGAGCAGGTACCAGGTAAGGGGAGAGCAGGGTGCTGCATCCTGCAGGTCTGCAGCAGGGACACTGTCAGCTTGGGGATAGCACAGAGCTCTCCAGAGCAGGTCAGCATGGTGGGTGCCTCCTGCAATTAGGGGTCCAGTCTCTGCCTGGGAATGTCCTGGGAAGCAGTATCACAAAAGAGGAGAGATTTAAACCCAGGATGAGGTTGGGAGGTGAACAAATGGGTCTGCTAATTTCCAGAAATATTAGTCTGGAAATGAGACAGCTTCATGAGGTTCAGGATGTTCACAGTGATGGTGTGGGTACCCTCTTCACTTGGGGTGTTTGTACTTCAAGTGGAGTTTTTGCACAATCCTCAGCCCTCTCCATGTCACTGCTTCTTCAGGGGATGTCTCTGTGGATGTCCCACTCTCTGGCTGAGCTGCTGGTGCAATGTGCATCCAGTGTGAAAAACTGCTGCAAACTTTGGGATCCCAGGCTGCTTTTTTTTTTCTTCCACCTGTGTGCAGGGGGTCAACCTGTATGTGAAGAACTTGGATGATGGGATAGACGATGAGAGGCTGAGGAAGGAATTCTCTCCCTATGGCACCATCACCAGTGCCAAGGTGAGGGGCTGGGGCTGCCACGGGAGCTCCTGGTGCACTCAGCACTTGGAGATGGATAGGGATTATCATCCTGTTGAATTACACTTGCCTGCTGATGGCTTGTATCTCAAGCCAGGTATAAGGGAGATGCCACTTCAGCTCACACTATTATCACCTCACACTAATATTTGAGCAGCAAATATTTTGTAACTTTTGTTGAGTTGCCCCAGCCCTGGTGAGGTGCCAGGTGTGGGACCTTAAAGCTGCACTATTCTGAATATTGCCCAGCTGCTCTGTGACACTAAAATAAATGAAAATGACCCACAAGCTGCCTCTCTCGGGGCGGTGGGGTGACAGGCTGATATTTGGCCTTTTGAAACACTATGGATGTGTCACTCTTTTCACTGGGACTGGTGTCAGGATTCTCTGTAAGGCAACATGTAAGGGATAGTCTGGTGTTGAGGTCCCTGTAACCTGCCAGGGACAGATGCTGCCTTGTCAGGGCCCAGTGTCCCCATCCCTTGCTGGCTCTTGCAGCATTTAGCACCAGAGCATTTCTGGTCCATGGGCCCTGTGAGGCTGAGACACAGGCTGCCCCCAGATGATCACAGGCTCCTGATCTCAGGCTGGTCCAGACTCTGCCATCTCCACTTCCCAATCCTGCCCTGTCTGCAAGAGAGGTGCAGTCCCATCCCTCCCACCCTGGGTGTGGGGGCTGAAATGGGGTGCCAGGGCTGGATCCCACACCCCCCCCATGTGCTGTATTTTGTGGATGCTGAAGTGATCTATGGACTTAGCTGTCTTGTTCTAATCCTATTTTAGGTGATGACAGAGGGTGGCCGCAGCAAAGGGTTTGGGTTTGTATGTTTTTCCTCCCCAGAAGAGGCTACCAAGGCCGTGACAGAAATGAACGGGCGGATCGTCAGCACGAAGCCTCTCTACGTCGCCCTCGCTCAGAGGAAAGAGGAGCGGAAAGCAATCCTCACCAACCAGTACATGCAGAGACTGGCCACCATGAGGGCTCTGCCTGGCCCTCTCCTGGGCTCTTTCCAGACCCCCCCAGGGTACTTCCTACCCCCCATGCCCCAGGTGAGTCCTGCTCCCCAATGGCAGCCTGGCACAGGGACTCAGGTCTGCCCTGGAGTGGGGTGGCAGTCAGGCTGAGGAGCAGAGCTTGGGTTGTGCAGATCTGAGCACACCCTGTAGAAGCACTGGGATCTGCCTGGGTGTCAATGTGAGCAGCAGGGTGGGGTGCAGGTGTTCCTTGAAACGGACTGGGGATTTTTCATAGTTACTGCTGTTCCTCAAGAGGAAGGAAGCAAGGAGGAGTTTGGTGGGAGGGCGTGAGCATGGAGAGCAAGGGAGAAGGGTTACAGAGGTGCAGAAACTCTTCAGGAGGAGTAAAGTAGAGCTGCTGGAGGACATGCTGACAGCAGGGCTGGAGCCCGGTCTTCAGAGTGCTCTGGCACACTGCAGAGCGTGGTTTTGGCTTGTCTGGCTGTGTACAGCAGCTGCCAAGAGGCTCTGGGTTAGTTGTGGCTCAGCTCCCCAGTCATGCTGGATAATGTGTTCTTCTTCCCCAGCCACAAACCAGAGCTGCTTACTACGGCCCCAGCCCCGTTGTCCCCGTCCGCCCTGCCACTCGCTGGAGTGCGCAGCCCTCCCGGCCTCCCTGTGAGTGCCCACCCCTCCCTGGGGCTCTTGGCCTGAGCTGGGCTCAGTCAGGGACCGAGGGTCTTTAAAAGCAGCACAAAGTGTGTAACCATGGGGATTTATCCTGGAAAAGTGCACAGGGGTTTGGTGCAGGGCCATGGTGATGGGCACTGGGAGGTGAAACCTTGGCAGTGACACGAGAGGTGAGTGTCCCCATCCACAGTTACTCCCTCACATCTCCTTGCATGCCTCTGCTACCAAGCAGCCTCACTCATGTGTGCTCTCTCTACAGCAGTGTATCCTGAAGCCACCCCCATCCTGAGGGCTGCCGTGCCCCCCCGGCGCCTGCTGTCCAACATCAGCACCACCAGACAGGCTTCCACCCAGGTGCCCCGTGTGCCCCCCCAGGCCCAGAGAGTGGGTGAGTGGGGGAAGGACTGTGGCTAGAGGACACGAAATAGAAACGTGGCCTCACAAACAACAGTGAGGTTTTTCTCAGAGATGAGGCAGAAGCCTTTATTTCAAGGTTTGCAACCCTTTTTATAAGGTATTCTTATACAGGTCAGCATGACTGGCCAAAGGAACCTCTCTGGTGCCATTGGTGGAACAAGAGAAAAACCCATTCAGAACAACTGTCTGATATTGTCCTGAGAACCAAAACCTATTTACAGAAAACAGTTCTTGAAAGAGAAGATTTCTCAAAAAACTTTCCCTTGAGAACAGATCAGCCACTGACAGGCTGAAAAACTTTCTCAGGCTCAGAAAATTACAACGGACTCCCATGATAGTCAGCTGGGACATCGCTTGCTGTGAGCTCAGGTCTCCTCTGAGGATGGATTGGTTTGTGGGATTGCTTATGGAGGAGTCTGATGGTGTGATGGAGTTGGAGCAGTGTCTGTAGGAACTAAGGATGTAACTTTTGGGGAAGGCTGGGATCTTTCAGGTAATGGGACAGGTCTCTGATATGCAGATTGGTCTTGCTGGTGGCTATGCCTTGAATATGATCCTTAGAGCAGATGGTGATGCAGCCATAGCACCTGGGCTTAGTGCTCAGACAAGGGCAGAGCGTGGCAAAGGATCTCTGGGGACCTTGCAGGCTCTGACTGAACTGCTACCAATGCCAAACCTCATGTTAGAGGGGTTTGGAGCTGAGAACAAGACCTTGCTGGCATCCCCAGTGCCTGTCGGTGCTGAGGCTGGTCCTGGGTCTTGGGGTGTCCCTTCCATACATCTGGGGCAGTGACTGCCTATAGCCTTCCCACCTTCATGGGATTTTGCCCAAAATGATCTTTGGCATTGAGTGTCTAAGTGCTGAAGTGAGCAGTGGGACCAGGAGGGCTGTTTGTGGCTTGTTCCCTCTCCTTTTGTCATTGCCCTCTCATTTCTCTGCCTTCAGCTCCTTTCAGGATGAGCTGGGAGACAAGGGTCTTGCAGCCCACGTTCCTCAGTGCTGTTCCCATTCTCTGGCTGCTGATGCAGATGTGTTTCTGGAGGAGAGATGATGATGTGTGTGTGCCTTTGCCAGCTCTCCTGCCCTCTGCACAACATCAGACCACCCCACCCCACAAGTGGCAGTGCCCTGCCTGTCCTGGGGAAGCTGAATTTGACCTGGGGGCTGCTTTGAGCCCATTTAGGACTTTTCAGGCCCTATCAAACAAACTGTCCTTGTGGCTTTGGCCTCGTTGGCATAGGCATGCATTTAAGGGCTCCTCCTCACAAATGTTCTTGTCCCCATTGCAGCCAACATCGGGACGCAGACGGTCAGCACCCGGGTGCCCTCCTCGTCTGCCCTGCCACGAGGTGCCCAGCAGTACAAGTACTCCTCATCTGCCAGGAACATGCAGCCCATGGGGCACATGCCACCTATGGTGGCCCCACAGGTGAGTGCTCTGCAGCCACCAAAATGTGACATTCCTGGTCCTGCTCTGGGATAATGTGACTGCTGACCCCAGGGATGCCCATGGCTCTGAGAGTGTTGCTGTGGGGACCTTTCCCAGGGGCTCTGGGGGAGGCCTTGTGGATTCAGTAGCCACACAGCTCTAATGCTTGACTCCAGCTTGTCTGGCAGCTGGTGTCTGAATACAAACAGACAATGCTAGTATCTTGCAAGCCTGAAATGTCCCATTGTGGTTGGTATTGAGCACCAGCAATCCAGGTAACTCACATCCCTTCCAGCCTTTGATTGCTGTCTTTCCCTGTTTTTCCTCCAGGTGGGAGAGCCTGCTGTGCATGTCCAGGGGCAGGAGCCACTGACAGCATCTTTGCTTGCAGCAGCCCCTCCTCAGGAGCAGAAGCAAATGATCGGTGGGTGCCACAGCTGCTCTGCTGGAGCAGGCGAGCTGCAGGGCCTTGGGAGCATGTGGGCTGGCATGCACCAGGGCAAACTTAACTGCTGGGAGAAGCTTTTGAGGCTTTGTGGGATTGCTCTGCTATTATACTGCTTTAAAAAGATAATAATAAATTCAGTCTGTGTTGGAACTGGATGGGAGCAATAAAACCACTCCCTGTCTGCATGAGCTGCCTGGCAGTGAGAGTGTGGTGAAGCTTTGAAGAGAGGCAGAGCTCCATCACCCTGCCTGTGCTTCCAGGCCATGCTGGGGCATTTGCAATTCCCCTGAGCTCTGAACTGTCCTGTGCTGCTGCTCCTGGGCACTGGTGAGCTGCTTGGTGGCCACAGGGGTTATGTGCCAGACAACCCTTGGGTTTCAGGTGTTCTGTGGTGGAGCAGGCAGTGCCCTGGTGTGGAACAGCATCATTTGGTGGTCACAGACCAGCTCTTTCCTCCCAGGGAGGAAACTGCTCCTGCAGAAACTGGCACTTTCACCTGTGCACAGGTGGGCAGATGTGCACAGCTCCACTGCCCTGTGCTCACAGCCTGCTGCTGGCTTCACCCAGCAGCTCCCTGTTGCTGTGACGTGCTGGAGTAGCTTTGCTTGTGAGCAGTGGCTTTTCCACCACCATCACTACCCTGGTATCCCATTTCGCTTGAGAGGGCAGGAGGGCTTGCAGTGGGTTTGAAAATGCTGGAGGGCTTGCACAGTGCTAATGTCCTCACTGGTGTTTGGAGCAGGTGAACGCCTCTACCCTCTGGTCCATATGATGCACCCCTCACTGGCTGGCAAGATCACTGGGATGCTGCTGGAGATAGACAACTCTGAGCTGCTGCTGCTCCTGGAGTCCCCAGACTCCCTGCGCTCCAAGGTAGGGGGGACTCGGGGCCCAGACAAATCCCTTTCCAAAGGGCTGATTACCTGCTGCTGCAAGGAAAGGTGAGCACAGCCTAGGATGCTGATCACTGTAGGGAGAGCAAGTAGTTCCTGTCTTTTATTTTCAAGTGAAAAAGGAGCCCCAGGTTGATGTCACCACACCCAGGGCCTGAATGTCTGCCTGCCTTCAGCAAAAGGAGAAGCTGGAAGCAGCTCCCTTGAAAGCACAGGCCAAGCCTGAGGGTGGTTTGGAGGTGGATGGGAAGCAAGAGGGGAAAAGGAGGATGGAATCTCTACATGGAAGCAGCCAGGAAGATGCTATTTCCTCAGAACGGAAATCAGGCAAACTGCTGCCTCTCTGCAGTATTTCTTCAGCTTCCTTCTTAATTCTGGTGAATATTTAGCTTTGGTTCCCATCAAAGTAGCTGGAGTGAATTGACTGCATCTTTTTGTTGCTCCTTGGAGACAGGAGCCGCTTTCACCCTCCCACTGCTGCTTTTTCGTGGAGCCTGGGCTCTGCTGAGTGGTGTCAGGTAGCTTCACCTGTGAAATCTGACTTCTGTTTAGCAAGTTCTGACTTGATAATAAAGGAGAGATGCCCCTGAATTTCCCTTGGTAAGAGACAGAAAAGGTCTTTGGGCTGATCAGTCTCCTGCAGAAGCAGCAGGCTTGGGTTCTGTAATTACTCACATCCTTTACCTTCTGAAAGCGGGTCTGTGTGGAGGCCACGTTGGGACCTGAAATATGCAGCTCCTGGTGCAGTGCAGTTTTTCACTGGAGCAACTCAACTTCTCCCCCTTGTGCTCTGTTGTAAGATCGAGGAAGCAGTCACTGTTCTCCAGGCACACCAGACCACCGAGACACCCCACAAGGGCAGTGCTGGGGCGTTCCTGCAGTGACTCCAGGTGGGTGCTGGGAGCCATGCTGTGCTCAAAGGCTCTGGTTTCTGACTCTGAAACTGGGGATTGTGTTTCTCATCCAGGCCAAGCAAGGTTTAATGAGCAATATCAGTGTCTTTGACTGTAATATTCAATTTCTTAAATTGGATTCTCCATTTTCTGGACTTTGTTTTACTACAGAGACCTATGTGGGTTCTTTCTATGTTGATGAGGGCAATGACTCTGCTACCAGAAGGGAATGTAGAAAAGGTCCTTTCTTTTCTGTAGGTCTAGTGGAGACCAGCACAATCTTTCCTGGGAATTCCCTGGGGGTTTTTTGCAGTACCTTGACAGTAGCAACCCTATAATATATCCTTTGCATACTTGATCATGAGACCTGGCCCTGCTGCTGAGGCAAGGACAGACACACTAACAAAGCAATTCAGACAGTATGTACCCCTTTGAAGATATTTCAGATATTTTCTTGACTTATGATATCAAAGTTAATCCAAGTTCAGGTGAATTTCATCTTTTCTGGATGAAACTCTTCCTTTAGCAGTTGAAAATTATGTGTGTGGGTTCTCTGTTTCTTGCAGACTGTGGGACTGATAGCAAGCCCTGAGAATGTTGCTGTTGAAGAACAGGAGCAGGAACCCCACCATGCTGTTGGAATCGTGCCTGTGCAGTGACCCTGGCTTGTCTTCAAATGCCCCATCCTATTGTTTGTGTTTATTGTAAACCCTGTAGAATTGCTTCCTCCTGTGCCTGTAAAAATCCTCACATTAAATCTCTTCTCACCACTGAAAGCACCTTGTGAAATGCAGTGTGGGACACAGCCTGGGTCTGTTGGTCAGGAAATGATGAGTGCTGACAAAACATCATTTTTAGTGAATTTACTGGGTTCTGTAGTTTTATTTGTTCATGTAGCATGTAGTTGTTCACACGAACAAAGAACTGATAATACCACCCCCACACAAGGGTTAGTTCCCTCGGAAGAAAGACAGCCAATACTTTGCTTTTTGCAGGTGGAAGGATGAACTGGGGCTGCAGTAATTAGTGAGTGAAGTTTGTGGTGCTGGTGGGGTGTCAGTCTGGAGAGCTGACAGAAGGGACATACAAGATTACATTTACAAATTGCCACCCAACAGGCTCCTCTAATCCTTTCTGATTCCCTAGGATGGATTTGGGCAAAACAGGATAGATTGCTGCTGTTCTCCTTTTGTAATGAACCTTGTATACCTGCAGTAATGGCCTCGAGTGTCTCCTGCTGCTCACCACAGGGTCTGCCAATGTGTCTGTGGTGCACAAGAGCAACTTTTTGAGGCACTGTGGAGTAGCTGTAAATTAAAAGCTGTGTTTCCAGTGTGTGTCTCTGACCAGAGGTTCCAAGGAGTCACTGAAGAGTCTGCAAGCACCCAGGACTGTGTGTCCCAGGGGGACACTTGCTGCATGCAGGGGGAGTGGGACCTGTTGCTGCTGTGTTGGGCTCCCTGTGTTGCTGTTGTCACCCTGGCTTTAATCCCCTGCTCTTCCTGGTTAGGAAAGGAATTTCAGTCCCTAGAGACTCCTTGGTGCTTGAGGCTGGTGCTGTGCTGACCTCACTTGACTGCTTCTTCAAGCTGGCAGGAGCACACCTCCACCAGCACCACCCACCTTCTTTCTGTGCAGATTGTGCTGGTTTTGCTGTCTCAATCTTCCTTCTGTGCTGTATCATACTCTCACTTCAGCTCCCTGCTGAGTCACCCCTCCTACCTCTTGTTTTCCTTCCAGAACCACTTACACATTTGCTCCTCCATGGTGTCTGCTCTGCTCTGCTCCACTGGGGCTTCTTCAGTCCTTTTTCTCACCTTAATTTCACCAGTTCTTCCTCTGACCTCCTTAAATATTTATTTTCCTCTTAGTGGATGCCTCAGCCTGAACTGTTCACTGTTTAGATATCATCTCCTTAGTGAGATGCTTATAAAGGACTTTAATTCACTTAATATACAGGACCCTAATTTGTTTTTTCTCTTGAAGTCTTATGGGCTGGAAGCTTTTCTGCTTGGTCTCTAGAGGAAAAACATATTTGCATGAGTGTAATGCACATAAGGAGAACTGGAATAGAACTGTACAGGCAAACTTCATTCTGCTGTTTAGCTTGGCTGCAGCCTTTTTTCAAGTGTAATGGGGCAGTTCAGGTGTGCCTGTGACACCACCTACAGTGCCAGATGGCTGCACTGAGTCTTCTTTAAAACCAGAAGGAATGTGAAATGGGGCCCAGGAACAGGGGGATATCAGAATAACCTCTGAAAGGACGTGAACAAGGACAAGGGGTTTTAAAATGATAATCAGAAATGGTGAAGCTGGCACTTGGATACCTGATGATACCAGAAATTATTTAAAGCAGCTTCCTGGCTGCAGTCCTTGGTGAAGTCTGAGGCTTTAGGGAGTTGAGGCAGCAATGCAAATGAATCTGGAGTCTCCAGTCTGGAGCAGCTGCTGTTTCTGTAAGGGGCAGAAGGCATGTCCCTGTGACAAACCCTCTCCTTTGCCTGGGAAGTGTCCTGCACAGACAGCAGCACCTCAGCAGGAGCAGAAGGGGAGACAGGAGCAGGAGTGACCCTGAGCTTGCAGTAGTGTCTTGTTGCTGTGCATAACCTTTGCCCACCTGGTGCTATTGCTGAGGAAATCTTTAGCATCAGGCACAAACAAACCTGCTGTTTTGAGGGGAAGGAGATGGTGACTGCTGTAATGAGCTGCTGTTGAACAGTGCAGGTATCTGCCACTCAGGTAACAGCAGGGCTGCCAAAAGGATGGCTTTTAACTGAGTGAAGCCAGTCCTACTCCTGGATTCTGTGACCTCTCTCTGCTTATCTGGGTACTGCTTTTTGCTTCCCCACCCTGAAATCCATCACACCTGCTAAGAGCTTGGGCAAGAGCTGGCTGTGGGATCAATGGAGCTGCCATGCTTAGAAGCAGGAATGAAGTGAATGGAGCAATTTGTGCCCTTCAGGGAGGATTTGTTCTATGCCCTGGCCCATTACAGCTGATGGAGTACAGCCCTGGGACCTACAAAAAGCTGTTCAATGTCAGGCTAAGGTAAGAAGTCTTTGTCTTCAATGGCATTAGAGAGATTGCTCTCTAAATTCAATTCATCAGGGTACCTGCTTGAAACACTGCAGGGAGAGGCAAGGTGGGAAACACGATTGTTGAACCCTGACCAAGGGCAAGCTTCTGTTTCCTGGTCTGTATTATGAGCTGGATCAAGTCTAGCATTGCCTAACATATACCTAAAGTGCCTAACATACACCATAGCCTGGTACTCTGCCTCAGCTTCTGAGCAATGGTTGGAAACCCTGAGGCAGTGCTGTGCTCTCCTTGGCATGTCTTTCCCAGACCCAGGTCCCTGGAGCTGTGGGCTTTCCAGTTCTCTGAACTCTTAACTTTAATGGCCACTAGGAGCTGAGGTCACTGTCTGACAGAGCAAGGCACTGTGCAGTGCGTGAAGTCCTCTGGCAAATAGAGGGGACAGTATGAAGTGGTTAAACAAGTGTTTCCCTTCCCCTACTCCATTCATCACAAAAAACACAGTCCTAGAGTGAAAATGAACATGGCTTTAATGAGAACAGGTTTTAACAGTTCACAAACTCCAAGTATCTCTTTATCTACTATTTAAAATCAGTGCCATCAACACCAGATCAGGAGAAATTTAAACATGCATTGAAGTAGTAAGCCAGACCTCAGCTGGGGCGTTACTGCATATCTTCCTCCCTGTAACACCCCATAGCAACTGCTCCAAAAGGCACAAAGGAGCTGAAGTGGTTTTCTTAAAAAAAAAAAAAGACAAAAAACCATCGCAAAATTCCCAAGCACCCAGAACGTGAAAGAATAGTGCACAGTGTAACAAGGCAGGCTTAACTTGCTGCTGTTTTCTTCAATGTGCAGAATAAAGAAAGCTGCTACTGTAAACATTTGCCCAGCCACAAGAAGCAGCAGAACCCAGCTGAGGGCCAGCAGGCATCAAGGGGGAGGGAACAAGCTTGGCCCTGTGCAAGAAACTGCCCCTGTCACAAGAAGGGTGTGTGGTGCTCTGGCAGCTACAGCAGTTCTTGCAGCGACTTTCTTTCAGTAATAGCAGCACATATGCAGCAAAACAGTCACCTGAATAAGGACTAAAATCCCTCTGTTTTTAGCTCTACAGACAGGAGCAGCCACTTCCTGTGCATCTTAGCCAACATGTAAAGAGTCCCTGAGGCCAATAGTTAGAGGCAAGTTGACTTCAACCACGAAAATTAACCTAAATGCCTCTTGAGGAGGGGCATTAAACTATGCATGATCTGAGAGCCAGCTTAATAGAGTTTAATATATATTATGTCTTAAGAATCACTGTGCTGGTACAGAACCTCTTAGATCTCAGCAGCACTGGAAGATAGATTTCAACACCAATCCTGCATTGACTGGTCCCTGTATCAACAGCAGAAGGGAGAAAGCTTTCCTCTGCAGTGGAAAAGAAAGCTTTCCTTGTTGCTTGGTTACCCTAGGCTCTGTTCAGTTCTTGCAGTAATCTCAGTGCAGCTGTGTTCTTTGGTTCAGTTTTCAACAAGCTCTTGATGTCAGCAATACTTGATTTGTAATCCTAGAAAGAGAGTATTTTTTAAGGGTTAGTGCATTAAAAAGGCAGTCTAAGGCAGAACTACTACCCAGCAACAGAGGCAAAGAGAGCCCAATTAAGCCTGTGACTCCCTCTCTCTGTAACTGCTCAAGCACTGGCACTGATGTAGCTGTTCTAAAACGTGCTCAAACTAGGGCTGAGAAGACAATTTCAGCACTCAAGCGGGTTCTGAGTCCAACACCAATACAACAGGTACTTCAGTACTGACCACAGAGCTTCTCAGGAGACAAAAACATAAAGCTCAACACATCACTGGTCTCTGTGGTGACCAGGGACAGGATCTGCAGGAGTGGCCTGAAGTTGTGTCAGGTGAGGTTTGGGTATTAGGAAAAGCTGCTTCACCCAGAGGGTGGGTGGGCAGTGGAACAGGCTCCCCAGGGACGTGGTCACAGCACAAAGTCTGACAGAGTCCAAGAAGCGTCCACTCTTAGGCCAGGGTGTCACTGCTGGGGGTGCAGGGTGAGGAGCTGGACTCGAGGACCCCTGTGGGCCCTTTCCAACTCAACATATTCTGTGAAAAGCAGTTGCCTTGAGCACCTCTAGAAGCAGGACCTGATGCTGAAAAACACATGAGATTCAAACAGCAAAGTGTGATATCTGACTCTTAGTCCTCAGAGGTCTGATAGCAGATGTCATCTAGCACAGAAACAAGCCCTAAAGGGTATCTCTGGCTCTGATCATGCATCAATACCCATCTAGTCCCAGCCTAAAGCCCTTCAGAAACTCCTGACTTACCTTCAGTTCTTTAAGTGCTTGAGCACGCCTGTAGAGTGCCTTAACATTGTTAGGATCTAACTTCAGAGCTTCGGTGCAGTCCTGTGCTGCTTCCTTGTATTGCTTCAGGGCCAGGTAACAGAGAGCTCTGCAACACACACACCTGCTTAGAGACCTTTAGCTGAAAGCAGCATCACCTGCTGCAGCACACAGAGCAGTGCCAGTGCAGCACAAAGCTGGACTCCCCGGCCACCCCTGTGTGTTACACTGCCTTACTTCTTGAGCTCAAGCTTGTTTAATTTACAGGGAGGAAAAAAAGGAAATGGTTTTCCAAAGAAACAAAGAGGAAGATGTTTAGAGCAACCTGCTCTAAAGCTAAAGAACCTGCACTTGCACTTGGAGGATGCAGGTTCTTGTCTCTGCCAGTGCATCAAGCTCTGCTTGCTGCAACTGCCTTAGAAGTACTTTGAGTGTTTAAGAACAGCAGTCTGCAGTTTGTGGTTTGTAGGGGACCAGGGACCACTCAACATACTCTGGTCCTGTCAGACAAAGCAGTCAAGGGAGAAATCCCTTGGCAGCCCAGAGGGGAGTGTCTCCAAGGGGTTCTGATCAAAGAATGTTATATACAAAGGAGGCTGCACTTGGGGTGAACCTGAGGGCGTGGCTTTGTTTTATTCATTAGTTTGGGAGCAAACATTAAACAGTTCTGCCAGGAAGTACCATGGTGGCTTTTACACAGGGCCAAGAAATAGTTGGGCAAAGAGCTGAACAGTACCTGTTGGTGTAAGTTGCACATTCCTTGTTGAGCTTTAAACTCTCACTGTACTTCTCAACTGCTTTTTTATGGTTTCCTTTCTTTACAAATTCATTTCCTTCTTCCTTAAGCATTCTAGCTCTCTCCATGCCAGCAGCAGTCTCATCTAGAAATGGTGTGAAAGGATACAGAACTCTATAAAATCAACAAGAATATCACAGCCTCACAGAAAACAAATATCTCCATACCAGAGGCAAGACAAAGAGATATCAAAGGAACCAGAATCAACTGAAAAGGCTGTGGCAGAACCAGGCCAGGGTTTTTCCCGGCCTCAGCTCCAGCTGCAGACACACCAAACAGGTATGGCAGCTGTCTTGTTCATCACCCTTGGGAGCTACAGGGTTCTCTGCCCAGCCCAAGGGCTTGTTCCCACCTCGTTCTCCCTGTGGTGCAGTTGCAGGAGGAGTGTTTGCCCCAGGGGCCTGGGCAGAAGGGATGCTCCACCTCGTCTGGGCAGAAATGGGCACTGTGGGGATTGGTGGGAGCTTCTGACGCCAGTTCACACCATCCTTCTCCAGCAGGGCTTTAGTCATCCTGCAAGAGACAGTTCCCAGTCACCCTGGCTGATGGCTGGATGGCCCACACAGTAGCCAGCAGGGCCACTTTTAACCCGACTTGTATATTAAGAACAGCATCCTTCTATTTGCTAATTTCTTTACACACATCTCAGTTAGGTTCATTCTACAGACAGGACATTTGCGAAAAGATTATCTTCACGCCAGCAGGGCTAAAAATACAACAGGACATGGGCTGGGGTTGTGACTGCTCAGGTGAGCAAGAGCCATGCATTTCACTCATTGGTGTGGCAAGCCATGAAGCGAAGCAGAGGGCACCAGAAAGAGAACAGGACTATAGCAGCCTATAAACACAAAACAGAGGGAGGCTTAAATCATTCCCAGACCTTGACCAGCACCTTGAAAGGAACTATGGGCACTAGCAGGCAAGGCAAGCGGGGCCAGGCCCTGCTTCACTCGTGTGCAGGGGACCCAGCTTGGTCCTGCCAGGGCAGCAGGAATGAGCAGGGTTCGAGCAGCAGCACCCAGCCGCCGCATTCCCCAGCCTTTCCGTGCTCCCCGCCACGGGCACCGTTCCTTACCTGTTGACTCCATCGTGCGCGGCCTGGACGGAGCAGTCCACCTGCAGCGCCGTCTTGTAGTCCACATAGGCCAGCGGGTACCTCTCCAGAGCCTCGTACGCCGCTGCCCGCCGCAGGAGGGGCTTAATCCCGAACGGGACGAGCTCGAGGGCGCTGCGGCGGAAGGGAGAGCGCCGGGGCACCGTGAGGCAGCGCGGCCCGGGACCACGGCCCTCCGCCCGCCCCAGCCCAGCCGGGGGAAGCGGCTGAGCGCTCCCTCCAGCCCCGCCGGCTGTCCCGGCCCCGCCGCCGCTCACCTGGTGCAGTCGGCCACACAGAGGCTGCAGGCACCGTCCTTGAGATAGCAGGCGGCGCGGTTGGCCAGCAGCACGCTGCGCTCCTCGGCGGTGGCATCCCCTGCGCGGGACACACGCGTGACAGCCGCGATTCAGAGGGCTGCCCCCGCCCGCTCGCCCGCCCGCCCGCCCGAGGTCGTGCCCTACCTGCGGCTTCCAGCTGCGCCAGCGCCCGGGANCCATGGAGACGGTACAGCTGCGGAACCCGCGCCGGTAAGCGTAGGGTGTGACCCTGCCGGGACCGGGGATGCTCCGGCCCGTCTCGCCCGCCTCGTTGTCGGCGCGGGGCCGGGAGTGGGGCCGCGGGCGCACCTAGCACCGGCTCCCTCGGTTCTCCGCGGCGCTGCCGCTGCCCGGAGCCGCGGGGCCGTGGGCGGCAGTGCCGTGGCACCGAGCAGCGCCCGCAGGTCCCTGCTGGGACAGCACCGCGCTCAGGTGGGGGAAAACGGCTTGAACGGGAGCGCTGGGGAGAAGGCGCTGCCTGCGCTGCTGCGGCAGCTCCCACCGGCTGCCGCGGCTGTACGAGGTGCGCTGGCCCGTGCCAGTGCGGCGACAAAGCCCCGGTCACTTGTACTCCCTTCGCGGCTCTCCTTGGGTGAGTTTTATGCGGGTGCCCCCGGTGCCGTGTCCGGGCGCGGTGCCCAGCCCTGGCACTGCCGCCTTCCCGCCGTGTCCGGGCACAGTGGGAACACCGGGCACAGTGAGCACACCGGGCACAGTGAGCACACCGGGAACACCGGGCACAGGAGCACAGCGGGCACAGTGAGCACACCGGGCACAGTGAGCACACCGGCAACACCGGGCACAGCGAGCACACAGGGCACAGTGAGCACACCGGCAACACCGAGCACACCGGCAACACCGAGCACACCGGGCACAGCGAGCACACCGGGCACAGGAGCACAGTGAGCACAGTGGGCACATTGGGCGCACCAGGCACAGCGGGCACACCGAGCATACCGGGCACATGGAGAACACTGGGCACAGCGAGCCCGGACCCTCGGGGGCTTCGGGGCGACCCCCGCACGAAGCAGTGAGTTCCCTATCTCGGGCTGCCAGGCCGGGCCGGGGCTGCGGGGCAGAGCTGCAGACCGGCGGCGGCTTGAATGAAGTGGCAGTGGCAGAGCCCTATCAGTGCCTCGCAGCTGGGCCCGGGGAACAAAGGAAGCTGCTGGTGCTGGTCCCCAGTGGCATTGGCCCTTTTGGTTAAACAGTGATGTATATTCTGTTAAAAAAGCAAACAAACATCCCCCCCTCCCTCCAAGCAAACAAACAAAAGCTTGGTTTTATTCCATAATTGCTTATGCCAGTGTTTACGGGGCAGGTGATTAAGATTAGGTCTGAATAACAACAGAGGTGAGATTGGGTTTGTGTGGTATAAAGATCTGTGTGGTATAAACATCCAGGAGAAGTGCAGTGTGTCAGCAGCGAGTGCCCTCGATGGAACAGGACAATGCAAAGTAATTGGGCTATAGGAGAAATCAGGCTGTTTGCTGCGAGCACAGTAGTTGTCTGGTTATTGTGTTTGGGTATAGGAAAAGCCTTTTTTTTTTTTCCCCCCCCCCCTTTTATGGTAGTATAATTCAGGCCTCAGCTTTACCAAGAGCCTTAACAAGAAGGGTCTGCCTCTTGCATCGCCACTTTTTGGGCTCCTTGGAAATGGGGGCTTGTGTGTTTTCTGGTGCATGTATTACTTGTTTTTCCCATTTTCCCACAACTTCTTCCCTCTCTGTTTTCACAGGGTCAAGTACATTCTGTTTAATGCTTATCTGAGTAAGGAAGCTAGCAGCTACTTTCAGTATTTCACCACTTCCTGAGTCTGCTTCTATATAATGTTTCCTCTGCTTCAGGAAGCCATTGTATGTGCTCCATGCATGAGCTGCTCCTCCCGTGTGGCTTTTGTACATAAACATAATAGCCAGGGATCAATGAGTGGTTTTTCACTCTGTTTCTGAAGAAACTGGGGAAAAAAGTTATATATTTATAATAAAAATTGGTATTCCTGTGACGGGAATCCTGATCTTTAGCAGCAGCTGTAAGAGCTTTCAGCAGTTGCAGGCAACCACATGTGTTTTACTTTAAACACCAGTCAGTGCTAAAAACTCTGAGACTCTTAAGTTTCTGTGTTTAAAAAACTTGCATGAGCTGGTTTAGGGAGCTTGGAGGGAGTTTTGTTGGCTGGTTTTTGTTTATTGTTGTTTCAGAAATTTTTTTCAGTTCATGTGAAAATGAAAGAGCACTTGTTTGTGGGCTGTTGGATACTCTTACCACTGACAATAAAATACTGTTTTCAAGCCTTTTTGTTATGTAGTCCTCAGCTGTTTCAGGAGGTTTAGTGAACAGCTCACTCCAGTGTAGACTCAAACAAATATGATGGATCTTCTTGTTGCTTTGTGTATGGGATCTCCCTAAAAGCTGTACTGGGGGAAGCAAGGAGCCACATGAAGAATCACAGCACATGGCAGGTTTTTATTCCTAGAAATTATTTCAGCTGAGTCTTTTTAGGAGGACATTTAAGAGGGATGGTATTAAGATCCTGAGAGTCAGGTACTGTTTCCTCTTTTCCTAATAGAATTTTCCTAGTATATGTCCAGGCCCATGAAGTTAAGATCTGAAGTTTTGATGTTAAAAATGTACAGGTGGGAGCATTATTTCCCCTGCCTCCCAACAAATGTATTCCACACATACTCTAAGCATGAAGGAAGATGATGTTCCCGTTTTTATGGCCTTGGTAGGTGTCCTTCCATTCCAGGTACTGTAATTTAGCAGATATGTTCAATGGCTTCAAGCCTCTGCCATGCTGAGATGTTATCACCAGCATATAGATCTTGGAAATTACTTCAGGCAAGAGGAGCTGTAGATTTGTGTGCCTGCTTACATTCTATTCTTTGTAATTCCCAGTCCTTTTTTACTGTTGGATGCTATTAATATTCAGTCTCCTCATCAGGTGAAATAAACTTACTTCATCATCAATTTACTTCATGCCAAACCTTTTGTATGTTTAAGTGGTGCTATTTATTCTTCAGTTTCAGCAGAGCTCAAACTGCCATAAAATCAAATGTAATAATTTCTCTCTTCTTACCCATACAGGCAGCTGAAGAAGTTAGATGAAGACAGTTTAACCAAACAACCTGAAGAAGTATTTGATGTCCTGGAGAAGCTTGGAGAAGGGTATGTGTTGTGTTCCAGTGGGCCCAATGCACATTTTTCCAGGAACACATCTGTGTAATGGAAGTGTGTTCAGTGGACTCTGATGTTTCAGTTTTGTCACAACTCTGTTTCTGAAAGGTAGCTACTGACATAGTGACAGTGTTTAAATAAAGAATTTGTTTCCCAAGAGTGCCACATCTTAAACCAAATAGCAGGTTATGGGTCAGCAGTAGGGAGTTAAAAAGTTCTTGAAAAAATGCCTGGAGTTGGTAAAGCTCTGTGGGAACTCAAGAGATTTTGTAGTTCATCCCTGGTACCTCTTGTGGAAGATCTGCCTGGTGGAAGTGAACTTCAGTGACACTGTGCCCTTTGGTGAGGCAGAGCAGCATGGGAACACTCCAGGAGTGACATGTTCACTGCCTTCAGCAGTTCCTTTGAAAAGACTGAGTTGTAAATCTGCCTGACTGCTGTAAGAAGCCGGAAATAAGAATGATAATCTCTGACAGGAACAAGCAACCCTCTCTTATCAGACTTGTAGTTCTTACTGATGCTCAGCTTGTACTCTGTGTTGGAAAAAGATGATTTTAGTTGTTGAATTTGTGCAAAAGGCCATTCCAAAGGTATGATCAGTATAATGATGATGCATTCTTTCTCCACTGTCTCATTGTGCTGACTTAGTTGTATTATAGAGTTTAGAAGTTAGCGGGCTGATTATTTACATTAAAATACAAAATATTTTTAATAAAAGGATAGTTAATGTTTTACCTGATGGTTACACTTAAAAAAGCAAAGCCATAACATTTGCATTTTTATATTCAGGGTTTGTTTAATGTTTTGTGTTTTAGTTCTTATGGCAGTGTGTTCAAAGCCATCCATAAAGAAACAGGTCAAGTTGTTGCAATTAAACAAGTTCCTGTGGAATCTGACCTGCAAGAGATCATAAAGGAAATATCCATAATGCAGCAATGTGACAGGTAAGTGTGCCCTGCAAAACCCTTTATTGAGCTGCAAGGAAAGTATCACCTGTGGCCTGCCATTTAATCAAATAAAAGCCATGATGTTGCCTTAAATATTTTTTGAAAGGCTGGACTTGTACAATCAAGTTACCTCATATCAACTGAGTCACCTTAGCTGACCATTTGGGTAGTGCAGAGGTAAGACAGCAAAAAGTAGCTCATTGCAAGAGAGAGCTCTGAGCTAAGTGGGGTAACTTGGCTGTGTGCTGAACAGCAGCTCCTGTGGCTTCCCAGAAAGGTGTAGAAAACTGTTAGAAGGAGGGTTTTTAGTTTCTTTCTTTAAAGGGCACATGGATGAGAGCCACTAACGCATGACTGCTCTTGCATGTGCACAACCTCGGTGCTGTCACCTGCTCGGGTGGCAGGAGTGTCCTTCCTGGTCCTGGTGTGCCTGTGCTGCAGTACAAGCTGTCTGCTGATCTGAGCATCCCCAGAATAACCTGCTGGCAGCTCTGCAGGCTGATGGTTGTCCCTCTTTGTGCATGTTTTTATAGGAAAAGGTGCTGCAGTGACTTAGCCAGTGAAGGGCTTGTGGGTAGGGAGGACCCTCTCAAAGTCCATGGCTGAAGGTTTAAAATACACTCATTTCTTCTGGTATTATGAATCTGGCCTTAGGAAACACTACTTTGAAGGACTTCCTGCATGGAAAGTAATTTAAAATAAATTACATGAGTAGTATAAAGTTGTGGTCCCAGTCACTTAGTCTATTGCATTCCACTCTCACTGTGGTTAAATGAAGATGTCTTAGGGGCAGGCAGCAGAGTGTACCTTGAAAACAAATTGCTCCTGAAAAATCTTACTGTGTAACTTGAAATGCATTACTACTTTCTCTTAAATTAAATAGTAGTATTGTATAAACTGAGACCTTACAGTTGTGAACAGCAGAGGGAGTGAATCACTGGAGCATCACATTTTTTGTGCAAGCATTGAGGGATACTGTGCAATGTGACTGACTTGATAGTTTTGAAGTTTTTTCGTTAGAAAATGTTCAGCAGAGAATAGATCAGACACACTATTGTTCCTTAGCTCCATTCCCATCAAACCAGGGACACTCTTTCTGTTGGCTTCTGCTTTACCTTTTCCAGGAGACACATGGTTTTTCTGAGCAGTGTACTTTACTAGGTTGTTTGCTTTTTGGGCAGCCAGATAGGGGACTGAGACAGAGTCTTAGGTAGTACTGAGATCCTAAAATATATCCTGGACTAAACTGAAGAGACAAGTAGGTTTATGTGTCTTAATGAGCATGATAGCTATTTTCCAGCAAATTATGGGCTTTATTTAATGTTCCCCTTCATTTGAAAATGTTCTGCAGCAGCTTTATCAGGGACTGCTGTGCCCTGCTTCCTATTCCCTTGTGCTGCCCCCAGCACTGACCCTGCTGTAACCTGGTTTGGGGAGCTGAACCAGACTGAGGGCTAATTGCTGCTTGTTTCTGTGGGATTTGTTGGACAGTGTAGCTGCCTGGAGTGACTTACTGGCAGGTCATATGAGCCCTGCTGTGGGAACAGGCTTGGCAGGACAGGGGAGCCCTGTGCAGAATTCAGGGTGTTCTGGAATACTTCTGATCTGGGTTTCAGTGGCACTTCAGCACTGAGCTGCTAAAACATAACTGGGGTCTCTGCAGTGTATTGTGCTTATGCAGTGATGCTGGTTACTGGTGCTTGACCCTTTGTTTTATCCTTCTTTTTTCGTAGTCCTCATGTGGTGAAATACTATGGCAGCTACTTTAAGAACACAGACCTGTGGATAGTCATGGAATACTGTGGTGCTGGATCTGTGTCTGACATTATTCGATTGCGAAACAAAACTGTACGTCCTTTCTCCTCTGAGTGTGTGCATGGGAATAAGGGTGTCCAGCAGCTCAGGGGAGCTGAGCAATTAGGCCATAATTGTCAGTGTTCAGTGCCTGACACAACCACTGGCCATAACTTCAGATGCAGATCCTTTGTTCCTCTGACTATGAGAAAACTGATTACACTGAGTGTTGGTTATCTGGATAATTTAATTGGTGGATTAGATTTTGGTGTGTTGGCTTTCCTGAAAACCCAGACCGATTCCAAGTAAGACCCTACTTTGCCTTTGGTTGTTGCAGGATAAGAATAACTAATTGAGAAAGGGTTATGGCATGTGAAATGTGGTAATGTGTATCTGTATGCTGGTTGTGATCTAATTCTGCTACATAATTAGTCACTAACTAATTCCCCACTGGTATAGCAACCTTAAGTGAAGGCAATTAAGTGGCAATTAGTGAATCTCAGTAAAATACAGACCAAAGCATGACAGTGCTGTGTCTCACTGGTATGTTGGCAGTAACTCTTCCCTTCTTCAGCTCACAGAGGAGGAAATTGCTACAATAGTGCAATCAACACTGAAAGGACTCGAGTACCTGCATTTTATGAGAAAAATACACAGGGACATTAAAGCTGGAAATATATTGCTAAATACAGAGGGACATGCTAAACTTGCTGATTTTGGAGTGGCAGGACAACTTACAGTAAGTAAAACCAGGGTGGCTGTGTACATTTCAGTTTATCTTTTTAACCTGTGTGTGAGTGTGATGGGATTGTGGAGACTGACAAATTGTTCATAGCTGGTCTTTAGCTTTGCATCAACATGAGATGCCAAACCAGCAACAGATTAGAGCAGATCTTCCTCTGTGGAAGCTGTTACAACTAAGTAATGGTTTCTAATCACATTTACTGCTTTTTTTTTAGGATACTTTTAAGTTCTGTGAGCACATTTTAATTGTTCTTTGCAGACTTCCGTATTTTAGCCTTGCTGAGTCTAATAATCTGCATGTGTGCAAGATAATTAGGGTGATAATTCATTAATGACTGTGGCTAATACCGCTGCAATTGTCTGGATCTTTATCCTTCTTTCCTCAGGACACCATGGCAAAGCGGAACACAGTCATAGGGACCCCGTTCTGGATGGCTCCAGAAGTGATTCAGGAAATTGGGTATAATTGTGTGGCAGACATCTGGTCCCTGGGAATCACTGCAATAGAAATGGCTGAAGGAAAGCCACCATATGCAGATATTCATCCCATGAGGGTAAGGACTGTGGCCTTAAATGTATTGCTGTATGGAAAAGGTTTGATATCATAGCTGGCTGAATCACATATTAGCATGCAATCTTGCTTTTAATGTACAGAAGAAGTTGTTTTCTGTCAGTTCTTTGTACTGTTGATTAAATGAAAAACAGGGCTTTGTCAAGAAGAATCTGCATGGGAGTAGAAAAAAAATCACAATCCTCTTCTGTTTAGACATAGCTGATGCTCTGTGTTGGATGTGAAGGATATTTTCAGCTGGATTATCCAAACTGGATTGATTTTTTTTTTTTAATGCAAGAACAAATTTTAAAGACTGAAAAATGTCAGATTCTCACATTTGGGGCAGATAATGTCTCAGCCAGGTGTGAGCACCTAGTGAGAAAAGTTTTTCTCCTGCTACTTGATCCCTGTGATCAGCCTTGTGTGTAATATTGGCACAAGCTCCTCAGAGGCAGCACCTTGAAAAGACCACTGTTCTTTAGAGTGTGTTTGGGTGCATTTATGTTGAATTGTTGGTTTTAAGCTTTGTTGTGGAAATCTGAACTATTCTTCTGCTTTCAGGCAATTTTCATGATTCCTACCAATCCACCTCCAACATTTCGGAAGCCAGAGCTCTGGTCAGACAATTTTACAGACTTTGTGAAGCAGTGTCTGGTGAAGAGCCCGGAGCAGCGAGCCACTGCAACACAGCTGCTGCAGGTCTGCCTTTTCTTAGGAGAACATAAACTCTGGGGGAGGCTTGCCCAGGGTGGGCTGTGCTGTGTGGCTCTTGAGATGTTGGTTTTGTTTCTTGCTGCTCCTGCTCACTACAGATTTTGCTTTTTAACAACTTACTTTAAAAATCTCACACTCAACTTTTTTCAGCTCTTCTCTAAGAACCAATCTGACTTTAACTTCCTTTGTTTTCTCTGGGTTGTTTTTTGTTGTTTTGGCTTTCAGAGTTTGTTGTTGGTTTGCTGGTTTGGTTTGGATTTGTCGTTTTACTTTCAAATTCCACCAACGCTGCCAAGAAACTGTCTCTTAAAACACAAAACAGGACAAGCTAAATGTTAAGTGGTTGGTCAGAATGTTCCAGGCATGGTAATGGTCTGTGTAATTGGTTTTTGACAGCTAAGCTAAGGAAAGAAGTAGAGCTGTAGGAGGTGAATGAGCCCAAGGTCTCACATCAGTTGTGCCCCTGGAGCTCGATCTTGCTTGAAGGGTGGAAGGTCTCCCTCCTGTGCCAAACAGAAGAACTGGATCTTTATTTTAGCAATGTTTCAAGTTAAACCTTAATTTGATTTGAAGAAGGCCGTAGTAACAGTGTTTTACTGATCTATCCTGCTTTGGATGCAGTGCTTATTTGTTTTTAAAATTATTTCTCAGCATCCATTTGTGAGAAGTGCCAAAGGAGTATCAATTCTGCGGGACCTGATTAATGAAGCGATGGACATCAAGCTGAAACGCCAAGAGGCACAGCAGCGGGAGCTCGATCAAGAGGATGAAGAAAATTCAGTGAGTATTTAATAGCAATGATGAGCAAAGTCCAAACTCTTGCTCCTTTCGTAAGGCTTAACTGATTTGGGTTTTGTTTTTGCCATATTTTGTCCAATTGCCAGTGGATTTGACTTAGTCTGGAGTTTTCTGCTTTATGACTGTGTAACCCGATGCTCGGTCCCTGCTCAAGCTGTATTTGAGTGGGACAGGCTGCATGTGTGGGGTACTGCTCACCTTACAGTGTAGCTTGAGAGCTGGGATTGAGTGGGGCTACAAAGTGCTGTGTGGAGAAGACTTGATTCATTTTCTTGGATTATATTATTTATGCAGTCATGAGAATTTTTCATAGTAGATTCAGATCAGAGACTGCTCTCCTGGTGTAGAATAATAATACCATCTCTGATGCACTGTGATGTAAGTCTGTTGTGTTGTTTTACTATTGTGCTTTAGAACATCCCTTGTAGAAACTTTCTTCTACACAAGAGCAACCGACAGAAGCCTGAGGTGAGGGCATGGGAAGTGTTCAGGGCTTGCTGTGAATTTCATTTTGGCTCTTTGTTGCAGTGGTTACAGCATGTGAATTTGGGAAGCATGTTTGAAAGCTGGATTTTGAGCCTCTGCCTGCTTCAGCCTGAGTAACTGAAATGGGCAACACAAGGCATTGTATGCCAGCCCTGCTCAGGGGTGACACTTGATTGAGCAGCATGGTCCACGGTATCTGTGCTGAACACACTGTGCATCTGGTTTTGCAGTCTAGGACTGGATATTTATTCAGTGTGGAAGTAACTTTACTGGTCATGTTGCCATGATGTCAATTCTATGAGTACTGTCCCTACCCTGAGTTTTGTCTTTGCCATCCCTTCTTCATTTCTGACTGATCTGGGGTCACAATGCTGGGAGGTGATGTCTGTGTAGTGGAGTTGAGTCCTCTCTGTTGGTGTGTGTGTTTTCCTGAAGCTTCTCTACTCCGTGTCTGCTAGCAGAAAAGCTTCCCAAACACTTCCCAAGTGCTGTGGAAACTTCTGATGTAATCCTTTGTTAAATGATGTGTAGCTAACAAATTTATTACTTCCTGTCACCCACTCAACTCCACACAAAATTAATTCTCCTCTATTAACATCTTGTGTAGTTTTCTCCTCTCTTGCTATTGGTTTTGAGGTTAGGAAGTAAATTTTCTAGACACTCTTGACACAACAGGTAAAATGCTGGGGACATTAGAACATGGAGAGGTGACTTCTCTCTTTCCCTGGCACTGAGATGGAGTATTGCAGCTTGATGTGCAACAGCTCTGTGTTTTCCTTCTAACACTGACACAGATCAGGCCATGGTCGCATAAAGAATGCGAACTTCATCCTGAGAACAAAACATGAGCATCTCATCTAAGGTGAGATGCCTAGAAACTCTGCCATAAACCTAGAAAGGGACTTCTATTCATGCAGTTGGATAGCTGGTCCACATTTCCAAGAAATCAAATGGATTGTGGAAATCTTGACCCTGTTCTTGCTGAAATCCTAGTCACATACACACTTAGTGAAGCACACACCACCTGATGAAACTGCCACCTTTGGCTAACATAACTCTGCCAGGAAGTTGTTCTGCCAGAATTGGTTTGAAGAGGTTGTGTTTTCCTACAGAATCAGTCTCCTAAGCTTTGGCAGCAGTAATTCCAACTTTTTTTATTAGTCCCTTTAAACAAATAGATAAAAAGTAATTTTTATTGAAAAAAGTTACCAATCTGATAATTTATTTGAATCCTTTTTAAAGATCTGCAAGCGTAGCTTATTTTTCTTTGGTGGTCCTGAAGTTTGTAATGAATAAAACTACCTAAATGTTAGGAGAAAAAAAAAAGCCAGGATAAAGGGTGTTTCTTTCATGTACCATGTACTTTTCAGATTTAGACCTGATGCTGTCGAGTAACTGGTGATGCCGTTTGTGTTATTGCCACTGGAGACAGCTCTCAGACCTGCCTGCATGAATAGAAACACTAATGACTGCTTGAGTGTTCTAATCTACTCTAACAGACACTTCACCAGCTGAGAAATTAGACGCAACTTGCAGAGAGAAGTTTCTGCTGATTATTTATCTGTTCTCTTATTTATCATGCTGGCAGAAAAGTATTCATTAAATAGTTTTCATTACCTGTCTGGAAATGACAGGGAGAGAACAAAGTGCATAAACCAAAAATTGCTTCTGTGTGTGTCTGTAAAATCCTTGGAATTCCTGTGACTTGCCAGTGTCCTTACACACAGACATTCTTCATGGGGCTTCACCACCACCAGTAAAATCTACATTTGTGGCGTGTTTGAGCAGGAGGAGGATGAGACGGATTCGGGTACCATGGTGAGGGCGAGTGGAGATGAAAGTGGCACAATCAGAGCTGTGAACACCATGAGTGATGGAGCCAACACCATGATAGAGCACGATGGCACCCTGGAGTCCCAGCTGGGCACAATGGTCATCAACACCGAGGAGGAAGAGGAGGAAGGCACCATGAAAAGTAAGGAAACGTCTCTGACTTCTAGAATATTATTTAATTCTAGAATATTGCTTAAATCTTTGTGCGGGCTATGATACGTATTCCCAGCCTGCTTTGATATTTTTGATAGATTATTGTGTCTTTTGGTTGTAGGGAGCCAAAACTCTTAGGTCAGTGCCCTCTGGCAGTACAGAAACCTTTCTAGCCCAAGTGTCAAGCCATGCTTTGTAAAAGTCTTGCACTTGGTATAGCTGCAGTGCACAATTTCCACGAGCTTTTGTGTTAATCAAATAAGATCTGATTCTAGCTAGTAGCCTTGGGGGGGGTTTTGTCAGCTCTATTTTGCTGGTTTTGTATTTTTCACCAATTGTAGAGGGGGACTTTAACAAGGGGTTAATCACAAAATGTGTGTTGCTTTAGATGATGATCTGGCTGTAACCTGGCCTCTGAAAGCAGTGAATCTGTTTTAGGAGTGGTGCATTCAGTGAAGAGACAGATTTATGAAATGACAAATATGTTGCAGGCTTCATCACAGGAGAACATGCAGTGGGAGGGGCTGGCATTTCTCTAACCTGGTGTGCTTCTTTTGTGCTACTGTAGTCACTGAGGACAGCTGAGTGAGCTGTGTTGCTGTTTTAGACATTCAAGTTGAAATCCGTGCTGCCCTAAAACAGGAAAGCTTACTAAAGCCACAAGCCTTTTCAGAGGATGTAAGATTTAAAGTTATGTGACTGATAGTCTACAGAAGACCTTACAGCTTGAGTTGGAAAAGGGTTGAAAATATTTCTTTGATTAAAGAAATTGCAGGGAGACTTCCTGGAAAAGTATGACTGCAAAGAAAGGAATCTTTTCTGAAGTAAAGATTCTCATAGAAATCCATTCCCACTGGTTTGTTAACCTTGCAGTCCTGAGGCAGAGGTAGTCAGGGATAACTCAGCTGGCCAGCCTGGATGTTTGTTTGCTCAAGGACTGGGAAAAGTGCTGACTGAGGGCTTAGCAGTACTCAAGTATGACCATCACATGCAAGGCTTGTTCTTTTGGCTCTGGCACTGCTTCCAAAGACTTCCTTGGCCATCTGATATTGAGCCTTTAGCTGTTCTTTACAGGAGTTTGGAAAAACCCTTTCCTCAGGAATTTCTGTACTGAAAGCTTCTTCCCTATCAGGGCCCTTTGAAGCTTGTGAAATGATGTTGGGTTGGAGAGGGAGATTTCAGCAGAACACCTTTAAATGTTTTTCCAAACTTTGATAAACATGATTCAGCACATTAAAACCCACAGGTGTGAGTCCATGTAGCAGCTTGGGGCAGCAAAGACAATGGTGTGGTGGAACAAGATCGGTCTAGGAAGATGGAAGGATGCTTAGAGCAGCTAAAATGTCATCCAAAGAAAGGGACATTTCAACAATATTACATAAACCTGGTGAAGCTGCAGTTTCTTTACCAACAGGCACCACTGATAGTTTCTCATCCTCAGTGTGTGCTGTTCCATTTCATGGCTCACAGTATCAGAGGTTTTGCTGTCTGGTGCTCCTGCACTGCCAGCACTGTTTAAGTAAAACACCTCTTGAGTTTATCTTCAGTGTTTGACATGTGCTTATCTTCTTGCTGACTTTTTACGGCTGCAGGGCTTGTAACTCGAAAGCACCTGGTGCTGTGTGTGAAGAGGTGTTGAGAGGCTTGAGGAGATGCCTTCGATAGTATCTCTTTAGCAAGGACATGCTGTGGGTTTGAGCAGGAGGAGGCTGCAGCGATGCCTTTACCAGCGGGCAGGCTGTGCCCTCGAGAGGGAGCTCCCTCCACAGCAAGCTGCGACAGCTCCAGGTCCCTGTGCCTGCAGAGCTTTTCTTTCCAGCCCTCCTTAGACTTCAGGCTCCTCAGAAAGCTCTGTGTTCTCCAGCTGCTGTGTGGCACAGGGGCTGCAGCAGGCGTTTGGGGGCTCACACAGGGATCACATCCACGGCCATGCATGCTCAGTGAACCCACTCTCGGGTTATGCTGCGTTTTGCCTGCTTGTAGCTTCATTCCAGAAAATCTGGTGGTAATGAAAATGATAACTTTACCTTAACACCCTTTTCCCCTCCTTCTTTGGTAGTGTAACTCTGAAATGCTGGCTGCTGCACGGAGCAGTTCCCAGTTTGTTTTGGGGATGCAAGGCAGTGTCTCTGAGCAGCTTGCCCTTCATGAGAATTCCCTGCAGCTCCATTTTTCAGCTTGCCACTTACATATTCGTAGCATTCAGTTAAATGCATTTAGCCCTAAAGCTCATCAACCTTCTGCAGAACCCTCTGGAGAAAGTGCTTTTCCGTAATCCTAAATATAAATATAATAATGCTGTTTGAGAACTGAGTTTTAAGGAGCTTCATTGAATCATATTTTTAAAGACATTATTTTTTTTTTGCCGTTTGTGTTATGACTCACAGTAGAATCTATTTTTAAGTCAATAAAAAACTTCTGGTTTGTTTTTTTACATGGCATTATAACTTCCCTAGGTGTCCTGGGCTTTTTAACTGCAGATTTCTGAAGTTGTGTTCTAGCCCTTCTTTCTAATTAAAAAAATAAATCTGTCTTAACTAATTTTTTGTTTAGCTGTATTTCTTTTTATTGTAAGAAGTGTTTAAAGTGTTGTATTTTGGTGTTTTATAGATGGGATTGTCTTAGAAATCTCTAGCAAACCACTTCCAGTAGCCTTGAAAGTGCAAACAACTTCCAAAAGCCTTGAAAGTGATTCTTGCATAAATCAATTTGTGACTTCTTAGGCTGAGAAGAATCTTAAATTCCAGTATGTTACATAGGAGGGGAAGTTTTGTTTTGCAGTCAATTGAGCTGTAATTGTATTTGCTTAAATTCTTTCATTTGCTTGGCTTTATTCTGGGCACTCAATATAAATAGTCAGGCAGCATTAAAAATGTCACTGTGACATTCTGTTATACATTCTGAAAGCACTCAAGTGATTGCCTGAGACCGTGGATACTAAATTGTGCTGCGACACATTTTACTTCTAAATCGATTGCTGAAAGATTACTTATGGATTGCAGTTCAACTATTCCAGGAAAACTTTAAATGTAGCTGGAGAACTATAGATGAGCAATGATTTGTAATAACAGACATTCCCATTGTGCTTGAGAGCTGGAATAACTGTTGAGCTGTTAATATGTCTGGAAATGTCCTTTTATAATTTTTCTATGAGGGAATATATGGCACCAGTAAACGGTGAAGCATTTTCTACTCTTTATGCTTTTACTCTTCCTTTTTTCTGCTTCTTCTGCTTTGCTTGCTGTTCTTGTTTAGATAGTGGAATCTTGGCATGAATTTGTCTCTGATTTAAAGAGTGGAACATAATTTATAATAATGTTGCCCTCCTTGAACGCTGCAGTACGATCAGATCCAAGCTGCATCTAGTTTGTCTAGTACTGTAGTCTACCCTATTTCCTCTGTTAAAGTACATCTTGCCTGTTTAAGCATCAAATAATTGGTGAATTATATTGGAGAATGCAGAACTGCCAGCAGTAGTGTGAGTTGGGCTGTCTGGTGTTTGGGTTGAGATGAATGAGGGACCTGGAGACGCGGGAAGGGTTTTGGGTGTGGGGTTTTTGTTCCTGTGGCACACATTCAGTACAGTGTCTTGTGCAGAGGTAGACCAGAAGCTTTAAAAACACTGTTGGCTCTACCTTGATAATGTGCTGGTAAAAATATTTTACAGTTTGTATATGTTCAAAATTTAAAAAAAAATCCAGGCTTCGTTCTTACACAGTTTGAGGTGGCTTGGGTTTTGTTGTGCTTCTACCATGCCCACACTGTTAAGCATGGTTGTGTCATTTTAAAAAAGTATTTCCCCTTTTGAGGGGGAATTGGGCTTCATTAGCAAATTAAATGAGCTAAGATGCAAACTTGGCAATTTCCTATTTGAAAAATGTTTCAGAGTAAGCTTGTCATCTTGGTGGCTGTGTGAGACATCCAGTGGGTGACACTTAAACCTAAGCCAGAGAAATGTTTGATGCCAAGACTTGAGAAACGTTTTCTTCCCATGAATTAACCTGAGATTTTTCACATAAAGGAATGACTCTAAAACCTGCAGCGTGAGCAGCAGGATGAGAATGGGTGGCAGAAGGATTATATAATTGCATTAATATTGTAATTGACTAAAGTATTACTGGTGTGTAGCTGAGGTAGCCATAGATGATAATATCATGAGTTGTCCAGAAAAGTGCAGTGGCACATTATCCAAATTGCTCATGCAGCTACCGTGGAGAATAACTCCACATCTTGTCAGGAGTTACATCATGTGTGCGTCAAAGATATTGGCCAAAGGTACTTGTTTTGCCTCTGGTTTTCTCCATGGACAATAATAGCTCTTTGCAGCAGCTTCCCACTACTTAGTGTTATTAATGTCCAGTGGTGGAGTTCTGTGTTTAAAACAAATTGGTCCATTTAGTCATAACTGAACCATAAAACACTCTCAGCATTACGCATTTAAATAGCATGCTGCTTATAAAAACTCCTACATTGATTAAATTGTTCTCAAACTGTAAGAATCATCCTACTGCCACTCTTGGGATGTGGAGAATACAAATCTGCACAGAGAAATGTTCCTGTTGCTTTTTGACTTTTAATAGCAGCCTTGCTGGCAAGCTTGACATAAGCAGTGGCTAGCAGAATTTGCTTAAGAGTATTAAGCTGGGTGAGCATGCAGAGACAGCATTTCCAAGGGATGGGAGATGCTGTGTGTGCTGTCATTTTGTTGTGGGATTTTTGGTGTGTGTTTTGTTTTTCTGTTTGAACACTGGCCCTAGTAATTTAAATACTGGCCCTGTGCAAGCTGGAGAATGAAAATAAGTTAAATCCAGGATTTAAGGGGGATGCTTGTCTACCTTTGGTTGTCCTGCACATTTGACTAAACTTCATTCCTAAGACAAAGTTAATTGTCTGTTTATCTTTTCAGAGATACTGCAGTTGGAGAAAGGATGTCTGTGTTTAACAGAGCTATTTTTGCTGGGTTTAACAGTTTCTTATTGAGCACTCCTGTATTTAGTAGGGTGGGATATATAAAGAAGGGTTGTTTTTTTTTTTTCTGGACAGAAGCATTTTTCTTAGAGAAGATGGGAGATGTGATTAACAGGGTCCTGAGCACTGTATAGGAGACAGTGTGCTTCAGGAGACTCAGCTAAGAGACAGAACAGTAGTAAATCCCTTAGTAACTACATCTCTGTCCCATGCACATTCATGCATTTGCAAATACAGGCAAACTGGAGCCTACCTGTCTCTTCTAGAATAAACTCACTCCCCACTGGATCAAAATAAATTCTAGAGAAAGCCTTACTCCTAAGCAGGAATGAGGAAAAGTGTAAACTCTTAAATTCCTTCACTGCAGAAGTTCAAAACCAAATTTGTTTCTTACCAGCAGATTTTTCAAGCTTCAGGGAAAAAAAAAGTATTCATTTCAATGTTGTTTTCTGTTCTCTCTAGATAAGCAAATGAGTTTCTGGCTTATGAATAGAAAGGGAGTTAGGAAGTGCTTACTTGGTTCTGTGCCATCTGGGGAGCCTGAGCTGTTACCCACAGGTGCTGGATGTGAAGTCTGCATCCCTGCTGATGAGGTTGTTTCTCATGAAGATTTATGAGGAGCTGAGCCAGAGGATGCAGAATAGGAAATGCTCACTTCTTTCTTGATGCACCTTCACATCTCGCTGCCTGTCACATGCTGTGGCTTCTGGACTAAATTAGCAATTCAAGCTAATGAGGTGAAAGACATGAGGTGGCCGCTGAAAATCTGTGATGGAGGAAGAAAGCTGCTCTGTATTTATAATCATGTCTGAGATTCAAAGCACAAGAGATATAAAAGGAGGTAACCTGGCCTAAAGCACCTTCAGTTACTGTGAGGATTTCCTCCCCTATTTTTGGAAGGGTTCTCACTATAGATGTGACAGCTTTGGGTGAGTGTTGGTGCTCTTCTCCTTAGATATCTTTCACACCTTATTCATTAAGAGATTTAGGTTGATTTTAATGTTAATTTTGGAGTTTCTTACTAATAGCAGAGCCTGTTGGGAGTGGTTTGGTTTGATTTAGTTTGAGATAGGCCATAATTATGGGGACACTTGTCCTCATAAAGAGATAAAAAGTGTTACGTGTTCTGCTTTTAATACAAGGAAATTCCAGCTCCTCTTGGCATGGGTTGAACTTATTAACGATGGAGCAATTTTTGCTCTAGTTGAGTAATTTGACATCTCTCTGCTCTGCTGCTTAAAATGACTCAGTCCTCTTCAGACTGCACAAATTATGCTGTCCAGCTGCTAAAGTTCATCTGTGATCTCTAAAAAATAGCCCAAAGCAAGGAAAACTGCAGTTCCATTTGAATTTGAATTTCCATATGAATGAAGTGTTGCTTACACATGACCATCAGGCACTTTTTTGCACATCCTAAGTATGTATTTTCAATCTTGAAGTTACATAATTGAACATAAAGCAGCAGCTCACTGAGACGAGTGAGGACTGAGGCTTAGTAGAGATTGCAGCCTCTGAATTTTTGATAAATGCACATACATGTACCGAGGATCATGTTTTAGTTCAAAATCACTTATGTAGTAATTGATCACTTCATTGTTGCTGATTTATGTCAGCTTCATTGTAAATTGATTTGTAGCATTATCTCCTGACTGCTCCCAGCCATAACTCCAGCTCCAAATTTTGTAGTATAGGGAGGAAATCTAATCATTGTGACTTCAAAAACAGATACTTAAGTATTAACTGTATAAACTGCCTTGAGTAAAGTGCACACAAAATGTGTTCCTGAGGTTATCTCTCTCCCTCTCATGACAAGCTTTGCAACTCCAGAATATTCACCCTAGGTACACTTTAGCAATCCCTTTCAAGAGGAAAGAATAATAAAACAAGGATTATTCTGATGTCAAGTTTGAGTAGAGAAGAATAATTTTAGAGAAAAGCAGAAATTTTAGTTTCATTGCTCAGCAAGCTTGTAAAGATAGATAGAAGGGCTTTGTAAATCTCCCTTTCTTTTTGAAAGCATCCTTTGAAGCTCGTGAGCTTCTGAAAATTTTCAATTGTGAGAGCTAATTTGGCAAAATCAGTGGAATAAGTATTTTGATTTCTGGGGCTAGATGATAGCAAATGATCTGGTTTCATGGATATTCTTCACTGCTGGGAATGCAAAGTAATTATCTTGCTGGTTTGATTGACTGGGCTGTTTCTTCTTTATCATTCTCCTTTCTCTGCAGCATCATATGGATGTGCAAATGACTTGAGAGGCTCTCCACACCTCCTTTGTCATCTTTTGCTTCATTTGAGGTGGTTTGTATGCTGCAGTCAGCCCCAAAGACTGACCTATTCCATTCCCTCAACTATTCAGACAGGTGACATTTTTTGGAAAGGAATGGATTGTTGTTCCGTTTTTTCTGTACAAGTTGCCTGTGCTGTAGCCTGGCAGAGGAGAGGATCCAAGTGCTGGCTTCTTGCAGAGCCCTGCCTGTACCTGTCAGTTGTCTTTTGGCTTGTCTGGGCTGTTTGTGCTTGGAGAGGGACTGGCCCAGCTTGCACATTGCCACGTGCAGTTGGACATTGCTTTCCAGTGCTGAAGGATAACACAGAAATCAAAGTTTACAGGGATATTATTGAGCACAACTTACAACATTCTCTACCTTTGGACCCCCTTTAACACCTTTTTCTGTTCTCAGACACAACAGTACTGATGGTCTTATACTTTTTAAACAAGACTTTAAAACCAGGCAACACCTGTGAATTTTCCATGGTGGGCTTCTGCTCTTCACAGGATGCAAGGCTGAGCTCTGAGCAGCACTCCCTGCTCTGCACAGCCACTCTGAACCTGCAGTTCTGCAGTCAGTTGGACCAGCCCCAGCAGAGCTGTGGTCTTCCATTTGTGTAATTAATATAGCTCCTAAAAGATGACTGCATATCTAAATGATAGACCTTTAATGGCTCCAGGGAGCTCTCATGGCTCATCCTTCTAAGCAACTCTTTAGATTCCAAAATAGATGCAGCAGCAAAGCCTTTCTTGTCACCATGGGGTGACCTTCTCATAAAAGGCTCTTCTCTACCACAGTTGTGATCTCACTTTCTGTCAAATGTTCATATTTTATCCTAACCCTATAAAATTAGGAAGTTAAATGCTTTTTGGCACAGATGCATTTGGTGCGGTGTCATCTTTCAGCAGCATCTGCTTCTGCAAATAGCAGTGATCGATTTTTGTCTTTGGCTGCCTGTTATCAAAATTTTAAAGATATAGTGGTGTGACTCTTGTGTTGAATTAATAGCAGGTCATCTTTGGAAAGATGACACTGCTGTTAAGTGCTAAGACTGACAAAAAGAGATTCAGTTGTGCTGGGCTGATAATTCATTTGGTGTAATGTCTTTCTGTCTCTGAGAGTGTTTCTGTTGGTCTTGCTGCATCCACACCCCTACAGAGATCATAGCAGCAACTAAAATTTCAGATATCTTAGATCTGCATCACAGCTATTTCTCCTTTTATATTACTGCCTCTTTTTTCCCCCATTTTTCTGTCAGTTAGCAATCTCTATATCAGTTAAAAACCAAAGCAGCACTAAGATGCAGTGTTATGTGTTCATGTGTGGAAATATCCTTAAACCGGTGGCTAAATGTACTTAAATTGATGAATAAATGTACTTAAATTGGTGAATAAATGTACTTAAATTGATGAATAAATGTACTTAAATTGGTGAATAAATGTTGCTTGTGTTTGCAAGGCCTGGGGTAACTGCAGGATGAGAGGTGTCTGATTCCCTGTGTGCAGTTGTCCCTGGAATGGGACAAGTACAGTGTCAGATCTGGTTGCTCGAGGCCTTGCAAAGTCACTCCAGTCCCATTCTGTTGCACAACCATCCTGCTGTGAAGCTTTCTTCCTTTTGCACAGCCTAGTTACCCTTTGAGCAGCTCATTTCCCCTCATCCTCTCACTGGGACAGCAAGGAGGTGTCACAGAAAGCCCTGAACTTCAGGAGAGCAGATCTTGGCCTCTTCAGAAATAAGCTTGGGTAGAGTGTCATCAGATAAAGTTGTGGAGGGAAAAGGGACCCTAAAAGCTGGTTCATATCCAAGGTTAACTTCTCCAAGCTCAGGAGTGATGCATCCTGACAATGGGGAAGTCAGGCAAAAATGCCATGAGGTCTGCATGGACGAACAAGGATCTCCTGGACAAACTCAGCCACAGAAAGGAAGCCTACAGAGGGTGGAAGCAAGGACTGGTAGCCTGGGAGAAATACACAGAGATTGAGCAGCCAGGGATCAGGTTAGGAAAGCTGAAACCCTGATAGAATTAAATATGGCCAGGGACTTCAAGGGTAGCAAGAAAATTTTCTATGGGTGCATAATTTTCCTTCTTCCTTTTATCCCAGACAGCACTGAGCTGTGTGGTGCAGTTGAGCTGCTGGAGGGAAGGGATTCCATCCAGTGGGACGCTGGAAAGGTGGGACTCTGCAAATCTCTTCTGCCAAGTGCAAATGCTGCAGTTCTTGGTAAAACACAGGATGTGAGGAAATGGGCAGGATTATTTTAACTGACACACTGAATTAAGCTCTGTTTTGAATGAACAGGTTTTTAGAAAGTAAATAGGAAAGAACTGAATAAGCCAATGTCGCTGGAGTGTAACATTTGCTTTCACAGTCTCCTCTGCTGCAAACAGTAATCTCCAAAACAGAATACAAACATGATTTAGATTTTCTCTTTTTTTCCCCCTAGGAAGTCTGAATTACTGAGATCCAGGCTGGCTGTCAGTGAGCTGTGTATAGATTAGCCTAGCTAGTTATGAATTCCTCTCTTTCTACAAAATTAGTTGTTGTTAAACATTGCCATGATTGTCCAGAATAACTTACCTCCTGCTTCAAGCAGGCTGAGCTGCAGCAGAGTACAAGGGGTGTGTTTACTTCATTCTAAATAAATGTTTTATCACTCAGCAGTAATTGGATTGTGATTGTATTTCAGTAATTATTCCCAAGAGCGAATCTGTTCTCCACTTCGCAGACGTGTTCCCTGCCTGACCTTCACGCTGCTGGTCTGAAGGTGTCTTTCTTGATCTAATTATGTATGATGAGTTTTTTAGTTTTGCTTTTTAAAAAAGGGGAACTACTGCCAGGGGTATAATAATTTGTCTTTGCTCCAGTTGTCATGGTGCAAAAGTATCAGCACTTCAGTTCATGCTTGAGCTTTTAGCTGGCCCTGGAGAGGCAGAACGATGCAGGGCTTTTTCAAAATGCATCATGACATTTAGGGCTGTGCAGAACCACACTTCTCTCAGTATCACAACCCAAATATCCTGCCAAGATTTCTCATACTTTGTAGAAATTTGTTCCGTAATTAACATATCTATAGACAAATAATTTCCTAGAGTATCTTGCAGCTGACCAAGGACTTCATCCACTTCTCTGAGGTTCAGACAGAGTCTGCCAGGGAAGTTCTGGATCACTGGGTGGCAATTTTATATGCGAGAATAATATTCTGTGATTAAATCTTAATGAGTTTCCAGAGCAGCTAATATTTTTTCAAGAGGAAAGCGCTGCTGAATGTCCTTAGAGAGGACTGTTCTGTGACAGCCTGCCTTCTGTACAGATTCTTGTGAGAGTCTCTGCATTACACAGGCCCTGCCAGCCCGTCACAGGACATCCCCTGTGTGCTTGTTTGAAGCTCTAAACTCTTGGTTGGTTGCCTGCCTGACAGATTATATTTATTTCAAACGTATGGCATTCAGCACTGAACTTATTTCTGCAGTCCAGACTTAGGCTGTCCTGATGCCATTTTCTGTTAACTCCAGTCCTGATCCTGCTTTCTGAAAGTTACGGTTTCTGCATCACCTAAAACATATGTTTCAAGTATGAGTAACTTATTCTGGAGAACCTTGTGTTACAGAACAAAACCATTTAGTGGCTTGCAGTGCTTGCTTCCAGGCTGCTCCCAGGTTGTGGTGGAGCATTTCATCATCCAGAGCAGTGCAGTGGCAATAAGCTGTGAGTAGCCTTCAGCTGTGTCTGCAGCTCTCGTGGTCCTGTTGCAGCCCTGTTAAAGCATGTTTGCTTTAAGCCTGCCTCTTAGTTTGGACTGAGACTCTTCTCAAGGAATTAGCTGTGCTGGACTGGTTGCACTGCTGAAGAAATCTTCCCTTGGAGATGCTGGAAGCCTTGTAACCTTGACTTGCTATGAAGTTCAATTTCATGTTTTCTTCCTGTTTTGGCTTTTTTTTTTTTTTTTTTGCTGTCTGTGTCGGGAATTAGCATTTCCATCCTCTCACATTTCATCACTTCCTTCCTTGTTGTGCTGTCATCACCCTACAAATGAAACCGCCCTCCCATTTCTTATTACCCCAAGTTTCTTAATTACAGCCTAGACTGAATGGTTAATCTGTGTATCTGCCTTGTTTCAGTCTAAGTCTAAGCCTTTCTCCCACTAAGAAAGTTGGTTCAGAAGAGCTAATTTACAAAAAGAAAACCAGAGCAGTAAACTTGAACACTTACTGACTATTTATAAGAGAAAAAAAGAAGTTTAGCAAGCTAAATCAGCCTTTCTACCCAAACAATACAGAAAACTTGACCACTTCTAGCCAAGGCAAATTTTGTGGTATTTATAAGGTATTTGTGGTCTTTGACAGCCTCATTTTTGTTCTGTTCTGTAAATGTAAAGGTGAGTTTCTGCTTGTAAAACAGCACTGCTTATTTTTGAAGCTTGCTTATTTTGCAGTGCATGGTACCTGGCTGAGACGAAAAAGCCCAGCCTGTCTTGCCAGCAGCTGTTCTGTTCTGGCATTCAGTGCATGAAGCTGGTTACCTGAAGTGTGCTGTCAGGGATGGATTGCAGGTCTAGGGGCCAAGGCCTCCAGCATTGTAATCACTGCTGTGGAGGGCTTTCAGCTTTCCTTCTCCACTTTTCGGTTTTATGATGGAAAAGCTGCTGAAAAATAGTATTTTAGCAAGTACTTTAGCAGTACTGTGTGATTTAGTGTGTGCTAAAAAAATAAAATCACTTTTGGGCATGATGTAGGGCTGTATAACCAAAACTCTATTTTTCAAAACAACTATTTTTTTCTTATTTTTAATATTTCCAGGGAGGGATGAAACGATGCAGCCAGCCAGACCATCATTCCTTGAATACTTTGAACAGAAGGAGAAGGAGAATCAAATCAGTAGCTTTGGGAAGAATGTTTCTGGCCAGACAAAAAATTCATCTGATTGGAAAGTACCACAGGATGGAGACTACGAATTTGTAAGTCTACACTTTGAAATTCAATCAATGTGACAATCTTTAAGAATTTTAGTCAGCTGCTATGAGATTATTTCTTCTTTTGCCAGACTAATGGAAACTTGAGGAGGTTCTAATTGCTAATGCATTTGGATGGGGCATTTTGAAAAACTCGTTTTCTTTATGCATTTCTCAGTAATCATAGCCAGTCATTGTCTGTAAATGTTCCTTGTTTAAAAGCAAACAAAGGGACAAAAAAGCCTGAGGACATGAAGGTATAAGCTGTCTTGCTTTAGTTCCCCATGATGCATTTAAAATTTAAAAAAAAAAAAAAAAAATTCCAGATGGCAGTTGGAAAATGCAAATCAAATCTTCAATGTGTAGTGTTTGACAAAGAACAGTGTTAGAAATATTGGATTTCCTTGTTTGTCTCAAGCTTTTGAGCTGGATTTTGTTTTATTATACAAACATCAAGCTTGTCTTCATTTCTCTTTCCAAAGCCTTATTTTCATTCTTCCTTCCTAAGGCTGACACGCTCAGAATTTTCAGGAACTTTTCAGAAGTTCAGAGAAAGGGCTATTATTCATAAATCTGATTCCATTTTTCTGTGTGTGAGGATATAAAGTTTCATGTTTGATTTCAAAAAGCCAGAAGATGCTGAACGTTGTTCCCTCCTCATTCTTCTGCTGTGATCTTTCACTGCAAGCACTTTTTGTTCTGTGTGCCCTTTCACTGCCTGCTCATGCTGCCCATGGTTCAGGCTGTCACTCTGGCAGTAGCTGGTGATATTCACCAAGTGTGCAAAGCAAAATCCCTCTGCTGTTACCAGCTTGAGGAGATGCCTCCCTTCAAGACTGGAATAACAGCTGGAGCTTTTCATTCTCTTTCTATAAATTCAATGGATTTACTGCTGTTATCTTGCTGTCTTTGCTCTTGCTTTTCTTATTTTCTTATTCAGGCTGTAAAGAATAGCTGAGGGGAGCTCCTGCATTTCCTCCCTCGTAGCCCTTTGCCCTGCATTATCTTTGGTCTCAAGACATAAAGTCACTGCATAATATGTTTTGTGCAAAAATAGCCCTCAAGCTGCCTGTGTCTCACAGGCCTGGGCCCAGCACACGATTCCAATCGAGTCAGATACTTCATTTATCTCATTCACCTCATGCTGTACCTTAATTGAATGATAAACAATTGTTTCTCAATGCGTGGCATTTCCCAGGAGAGATGGGCTGCTTTGGAGTATCTTCAGAGCCTCTTGTAGTCTGCAGAAGATGGCCCAGGGGGAAATTTGCTGTGATTATTTTACTTTCTAATTTGGTTGATAACAACTTCAGCAGTTTATTTCCTCTGGGTGGGATGCTCTCCCCTGTAGGAGCTGTGGGTACACTCAGCCAGCACAGGCAACACCAGCAAAGGTCACCGCCTCTCCAGCAAGCAGGACCCACAAATATTTTTAGAACATGAAAAGCAACTCTTGTGACGTGTGTGACCCTGTTTACTGATTTCCATTAGTACTGCAGTATTGCCATGTGCCCAGATTCCCAGTGTGCTGGAAGCAATAAAAGCGAGCAATAAATCGGCCTTTGGGTCACCTTTGTGAAGGAATTTGTAGAAATTTCACTTCCCAGCTCTCTGTGTTTCTCTAGTTCAGTTGTGTATGAATGTACCAGCCTGCTTTGCATGTAAATTTTGGAACAGAGCTACATTTTTTTTTTTAACCGTAGGATGAGAAAATTGCTTGAAAGCAGCTTTAATAAATAATGTGGGTGTTTGTATAGCCCTTATCTGAGGGTTAATAGCAAGCTCACGTTGTACAATGTAGTCTAAGACTTAAAATCATGTATTTTTTCCCATTTGGCTAAAAATTGATTGATTTGATGATTATCTATGGGTAAAAGTAATGTTTATTAATGATATATTAATTAAAAGCATCAATGTAATAAGCACTGTGGAATAAGGAAAAAAAAAATTCATCAGTTGTATCCAGTAATCTGTCCTAGACTTGCCTGCAGCTATAACTTCTGCATTGCCAAAGTAGGCAGGTTTGAGCAGCCTTTTTTCTACAGTTTGCAGCATTCCAAATAGAGAAGAAATCAGTGAGATGCCAGGTAAATATTAGTTCCTCTGGGCCTTAAGAAATGATTGAAATATTATTGCTTTATGCTACTGCAGACTGGATAAATATGCCTTCTTTTCTGTATTCCTCTCCCTCCTGTGTGACTAGCATTTGGAGTCTCCCGTCTTCCCAAAAAAAAGAAAAGGCAATATTAAATTACAAAAGATTTTGCTCTTTTTTTTTGCCTGTGGCAAAACCATTTGACCTTTTCTTGACTAACATTGTTCTTCTGAAGCAGGCAAATAAGACACTATTTATATCACAGTGGCAATGCCACATTAGATGAGGGTTAGATTGAGTCAACCCCATCCACTGCAGAGCTGAAACCCAGAAATCCTGTTCTGAAAGGTGATGAACTCCATTCCTCCTACATGTGATGCTCTGGTTGTGATCAGAGGTGGCATTAATCCAGAGTATCTCCAGAAAATAATTTCCAGCCTCGGATTTCTGAGGTAGAAGTTGTTATTAAATGATTAGTCAGTGCCTGGTGCTGTTAATGTTTATCCCCCCTCATGTCTGAACAAGGATCTTTTAAGCCCTGATTGACTGTGAACAATATTTTCAACAACATTATGATTTATTTAACATGGGGAGAAAAATACTAATTATGGGCAAAAAAATTTTGTTTTTAGGAAGATTATAACAAACTCTAGCAGGAGATTGCTGCAGGGGTAGACTGATAATGGGCAGGCTGCATTGTATGGATAATTCCTAATTGCCATAATCAGATCTCAGAATTTTTGTAGTTGCATTTAATTTTGCCAGTGAGCATTAGTCACATACTGTTGCACAGACTTAATAATGGTAGAAGATTTATTTAGACAATGTCCTACATTTTTTCACTTTAATCTTTACGTAGTACTGTAACATATAGGAAAAATAGTTGTGTAGTGTTCCTGCCCTTAGACACAACAAATCCTTTACTTATTCCTATTTTAAAAGCCTTTTAACTGCTCTGAGCAGGTCAGTATTCTAATATCACTTGTTTTCATTCTGGCCCTGCTTGAAAGGCCCTCAGTGTTGCCAAACTTATTGTAGCACATATTTGTAGACCTGCCAGTCACGAATGTTTTGTATTACATCAGTAATCATTTTATTGAAAGCTTGTTTTGTTAACAAATTATCAGGTGCCAGCCACTCCTGGCTTATGGGAGCTGTGACAACACTGAAACCTTTTCAATTTTATTTCATGAGTGTGGTTCCACAGGCAAAAATCAGTGGCAGTTGTGCCCTGGTCAGTCTCAAATTTTGCCATCATGATGTGACTGCAGGGTTTTTTTAACAGCTGTAGTACTGAGCTTAGGTTTTTCTGTAATTTTAAGTCATAGCTTTTTCATTTATCAGTGAATTTTTGCTGTCCTGGGGGTTTGTTTTGGATGTGAAGTCAAGTAGGCCATGAACTTCTAACAGACATTAGGACAAGAGTACTGCAGGACATCAAATCTTCATGGAATTGGAGCTGTTTGCTCCAAAGTTTTCTTTAATTCCAGCACGTCTGGATCTGCCAGCCATTCCTTGCCTGTGCAGGGCTGCCTGGTGAGAGCTGAGCTGGTGCAGACACCTCTCCTTTGTCTGGAGCTGCTGTCCCTGCAGCCCTGGCAGAGCAGCAGGAAGGGAGCAGGGCTGCTGAAAGGAGGCAGTGCCATTCCCCTGCAGGACCTCCCTGTTTTCTGCACTGGCAATCTCCATCCTGCTGCCTCAGCTCTGGGAAGGAAGATAACAACCAGAATCAAGGCTTATGTCTCTTTCCTAAGAAGTATGCTGCTTCTTTTGGGAAAACTTTGATTTGCTTGCATCTGCAGGGTTTTGGTGAGTCAGACCTTTCCTCTTTCCTGTTCCTGCAATTATCAAGTTTACTGGTATGGGTCCATCCTTCTCTCTCCTGGGCTTAATGAAGAGGATCTGCATTCACAGGTTCTCTCATTGAAGCAGAAACACTTTGGAGCACAGCTCCTGTCCTTAGAAAAATAAAACTAACATACACCCTTGAGAATGCCAGGCTTTGCAGAAGTGGGAGGAGTGGACATGGCCAGTTTGGCACATTTCTGTGGGAGGTGGCAGTTCCCATGGCCTTTGGTCACAGTGTCACCACCCTGCAGCCGGCTGGGAGTGAACCTGTGTCCATGCTGTGAGTGCTATTCTCTGTGTTAACTCATCTTTTTAGCTCCCTCTGAGCAGCATCTCGCTGGCTGCTGATGGGAATTTCTTTGGACAGGAAAGATTGCTGTGATTTCCTGGGATTCCAAAACAGCCTTCATCACTTCTCAGTGCACAGTGTCATCTGCTTCTCTGCTGCTGGAGAGGGCTGTCCTGCAAGCAGTAGAGCTGTGGCTTATGAAATTTTTCCAGGGCAGCATAAGGAAAGATGAACTGGAGGTGTTAATTGGCTCTAATTGGGAGGAAGAATGGAAGAGCTCATCAGCTGCCACTTCTTTCAGGGCTGCACAGGCAGAGCCCCCAGGTGCAAGCAGCAATTGTGGTCTGCAGGATCTGCCTGCCAGGGGTGGCCAGAGAAGGAGCTTCACTGAGTTGCTGTGGGTACATCCTATAGATCTCTTTCTAGCTGTTTGACCTGTTGCTTCCAAAGTGCTCAGGCCACAATTTGCTGTTCATATGTGACTTGTCTGTGGAATGTGCTCCTTAGAATAGAGCAGTGTTGAAATGAGACATCTTCATTTCAGAAGTGTCTGTCCACCTCTTGCTGAGGCCTCTGGTTGTGTTTGCTTACCCTGAGTCCTGCCCAGGGTTCCTTGGAGCTGGAAGCTGTAGGAGCTGGATGGTGGCTCACCAAGCTACTGGGACAAATAAGTAGACAGTAGAAACCTATTTCACACTTGGAACTGCAGTTTGTTTAGATAGGAAACAAAGCAATGGTCTGGCAAGAAGTTGAAGCGAAACATTAAGGAAACCCTTTAAATTTAATTAAGTCCAGTTTCCAAAAGTATATTTGCATCTTTTGGAGGTCTTAAATTGAAAGAGTTGGTATCACAACTGCAGTCTCCTTCAAATAGCTGAATATAACTGGATGTCCATTTACAATTTTTGATAGGAAACTATGGTATTTTCTCTGTGTGTCTGTAAGTAGCTTCTAGCCAGGGCTTTTAACAGCTATTCCTAGAATTTTCTGTTTTACAAGTATAGTGTAGATGAAAGCAAACCTTCCTCTTCCCTGAGTGAAGGTATAATTATTTTTCATGAAGTAGTAAAGAAAAATAAAATTTTCTGTTTATTTGAGGTAGTGTTTCATTATGCTGATCTCACCTGGGATATTATTATTCACATCCTTATTTCTGTGCTTTTATTTCGTGGTTCAAAATGTTACATTTGAAACAGATTTTAAAAATAAGTAAATAAATAAGTAAACACACTTCTGGTATCTTTACCAGCAGAAAAGGAAAACGTGTTGGTCTAATGGTGTCTTCAGCTTGTTTAGCCAGAACAAGAGGCTGTTTGTTTGCAGTGAAAACATGAACGTGAATCTGTTTCCTCCAGTTAGACAAGTATTGATGTGGTAGAAAGGAATTGAAGTCACTGAAAAGTGAGTATAGAAAGCTGAATTCTTTCAGAGCAAGGCTGTCAGAGCACTAAGATCATGGTATCTTTCTTATATGTATTTGTGGTAGGTTTTCAGTTGTTTGAATTTTTTAATGTTTTTATTTATTTTTTGTTGTGAGATATGGTTTAGGAGGAGGGTAAAATAGGTTTAAAATTTAAAGATAATGAAGAAAGTTTTATTAATAGAATTAAAAAAATAGGAAAAAATCAGCATGAAATTTTTAGAATATTTTTTGTTTGTTTTTATAAGAATATAGGTTTTTTTGTAGTTTTTTATTTTTATAAATAGTAGTTGTTTGGTTTAAAAAAAATTGTTATGGTGAAGTTTTTATTTTTACAGTTTTTTTTATAGTTGAACAAATGGGTTATGTTAACTTAGGAGGTATTCTTTTTAAGGATGAGTTGTTTATTAAAGCACAGTATGTTATTCTATATTTCATGGGCAGACAGCAGCCTGGCAGTGCCCACAGCTCAGAGTCTGCTTGTGCAGGTCAGGTGTGGTGCAGGCAGGCAGGGTCCAGCCCCGAGGGAAGGCTGGGGTCCAGAGAAGTGCAGTGAGGATGCCCTCAGGAGCTGAGGTGCTGCTCAGCCTGGCACACCCTGCTCACAATCCCAGCTGGAGTCTCAGCTGCAGGAATTGCAGCTCCTGCTGCTGCCCTGCAGCCTGTGGAAGAGCTGCAGTTAAAGGTGCTGGTGGCTCAGCACAGCTCATCCCCTCTCCCAGCTCTGGGGAAGAATGGCTGCACCCTGGAACCATCTGTTTCTCTCACTGGAAGTGATTTATAGGGAGGAACTGTTGGAGGGCAGGTGATTTATAGCTTATCAATAACAGTAAACACACGCTGCTTTACAATGACCAGAGTCTCTAATTTATTGTGTTCTGTCTGTGAAGGTGTCATTTATCTTGTGAACAGCTCGTTGTCTGCCAGTACCTGGAACATTCAACGTCTTTGGTTTCTCTGAACACCCATTTGGATAGCATTTGTTAGCAATCTAGTATTGATGCTTTATAGCTTTACTACCTTTTGTCCTTTTAAAAGTTCAATCGATTAAAAACTTGAGAGTATTTTCTGTGCAACTGCCAGCTTTGAAAATGATGGCAGACTGAATAATTGGCTCTTATTTTGTTGGAAATGGTCTTTGGGTCTTTGCTAGCAGTCAGAAGCCATGCTGAGGATACAGGGTTAAGGAAGATGCTAGGAATACTTGCATTATATGGGAAAGCTGCTGGGGTCTGATTTTTATAATTTATCATTTTGGAGTGTTTCCTGACTTTGCTGTGATCTTCTTAGGTTTATCTTCTTTTCATTTCTGCCTTTTAAGCAGCTTGGTAAAGGTGTCAGATGCAAGCCTCTTTACTAATCTTTCTGTTCCTTCTTTCTGCCAGCCAAATTACTCAGGTGAGTAATTTGAGTTGGTTACTGAGACACCAGAAGGTCTGTCTGCTTGGACAGGAGGAAAAGAGCTGTATTAGAGTGTGCACATTTGTAGGTCATTTAAATGGCATCACTGAAAATCAAATAATCTTGTGACTTCTATTGAATTACTATGAAGCTTAGATTACATTCTTTATTTTCTGAGAGAGCAAGTTTCTCTGACCCTTGTGTGATGAATGAAGATAGAGTGTTCAAAAAATTCATCTGACATAGTCAGATGACTATACATAGGTATAGTTTTGTGTAGAAGAATAAAAAAGTTTGGTTAAGGTAGACCATTTTTCAATAACATTTTTCAAAGACTAAACCAAGCACTTTGAGTGAATCTTCAGGGATTTCTCTGTCCAAATATTTCTTCCCTTCATCTATCATGAACCCTCCTTTTTCCCAGTGGTGACTGGAATAAAGATTGCTTCTCAGGCACTGATTTTGTCCAGTAGTCTTACTTTGAACATAAAGTGAACTTATTTGCTGGGGCATTCATCAGTTTGAGATCCAGCCAGATCTGGGATGCCTGATTGATATCTCTGTCTAGGCCCTGTGGAAGTAGGGCAAATTCCTAGTTGGGAAGCAAGAAATCTTGAGCTACTTTTTTTTGCTGTCCTGAATCTAAAACAAAGATTTCTTTCTGTGGCAGAGCATTAAGGCTACAATTTTTTTTGGATGGAGGGAAACAAACTGAAATAAAAGGACTGCTTTTCTGGCAACAGGAGGCAGTCCAGGATAGACAACTATTAACTTTCAAACATGAATTGTACCTCCATGGTATCTCTTGCTTATTGAGGAGGATCTTGAAGTGTATTACCTAGATGTAGTTCAATTGTGAAGTATGATTTATAAAAAGAGACAGGTTTTCTTGATGTTTTATTCATTGGTTTTAAATGTCACCTGTCTTGATTTATAACACTGACATTCCTTGAATGGATTTCCTTTTTTTTTCTCTTCAGCCATCTGCCAAGAATTTTTAAAGCTCTGTTAATTGTTTATTTCTCTTTTAAGCATTACTTTACCAGCATATTTAGTATGTTCTTCCCAAAAAATACTTTTGATTTGTGACATCTTCATTAAGGACAAATGTTTCATTCTGTCACCTTGTAGTCAAACAATCTTTTTTAAAAATAAGCCCAGGAGCAGCTTGCTTTTCTCTTTGATTGTTTAAGTAGTCTTGAATCTTCTGTAACATTTGCATGAGGAAGACACTCTGAACCTCGCTGCAAACCTCATTGGATTCGTGGCTGTGTCAAACCACCAGTGTGATTCACAGCTAGTTCTGTGTACGTAGGTTTTATAAACCTTTCCAAATTCCCTTTATAACAACAAAGAAAGAAGAATATACCACATTTGGTTTTAAAATTTGTTAGCAATATTTAAAATTGAAAAAGGTACTTCAGAGATGTGACTCTTGTCTCTGCTGGGGAAGAGAATAGATTCCTGCTCTCTTCCATTTGGTAACAGGGTCATTGCTCACCACCTGCTTTCACTTTGGTGCAAACTGACATTGATTGCAAAGCACTTACTGCCACAACTTGCTGTCAGATTTTCATTTTTTGCTATATTTTTGTATATAGCAGGCCTTCTGTGACATGAGGCTTTTAGATGAAACTTGCAGTGGGTGGGAAGTAAAATGAGTCGCTGTAGTTTGTTGCTTAGGTCATATCCCTTAATGGAGACTGAAATCATGTAACCTGAAATCTATATCAGAGTACTCAGACTTGTAAACTCAACATCCTGGACTATCTTGGAGATCCCTTGCCTGCTGTAGATTTAATCTGCTGAGATGTTGACTGAAAGTTTTGCAGATGAACTAAGTAACTAAGAGAACTTCATCCTGGGTCTGTGATTATTTGGTTTGTTCCACTGCTGCTGCATGGTTAAGGTCAGGCTGCAACAGGCATTTCTGCCTGGGGAGAAAGGGGAGAGGAATTGGTAACTGAAGGTGTGATGCTGGAAAAATACTCTCTGACCACACTGAATTCTTTAGAAAACGTGTTTGAGTCTTGTTATGCCTTGAGATCTGTTTTCAGGGCTGGATGTGTTCTTGGCACAGCATCTCCTTTAAAGAAAGAACACTGCTGCTGAAATGAGATATATTTGAAATGCTTCTGAAATCTTCTTCCAGCTCATCTGTCAGTGCAAATGTTTGTAAAGGGTAATGTAGCTTAAAAAGACAAGCTTGTCCAGGTTTTTCTCATCTGTAGCAGAAAGGGCTCCTTTTGGAGACTCTTTGCATGGAAGAGTCTGTTATAGCTGCTCTGGATTGCCTCTTGGGAGGTGGAGTCTGGACCATCTGGAACAGCCAGGGATGAAGCCTCCATCAGGCCTCTGTGAGCACTTTCCAGTGGGCAGGGTCTCATCTGGACAAGTGCCTGAAATGATGGGCAAAGTTAGCTCTGAGTGCTGGACCTGGTGCATTTGACCTTGTGCAGCCTCTTCCTGTGCTACTTTGAAACCTGCAGAAACATCGAGGAGGCTTTGCTTCCTGCCAGCATAACTGATGTATGTAACCTGTGGGTGCCTTACATCAGGTAATGGGGTGAAATCCTTCCCTGGCAGGGTGGGCCGGCCCTGGCACAGGTGCCCAGAGCAGCTGTGGCTGCCCCTGCATCCCTGGCAGTGCCCAAGGCCAGGCTGGATGGGGCTGGGAGCAGCCTGGGACAGTGGGAGCTGTCCCTGCCATGGACTGGAGGATCTTTAAGGTCCCTTCCAACCCACACCATGGGCTTTGACTATGATTCAAAATCAAAGCTTTGACCTTCAGGAAGAGAAAGAGCAGCTTAATTACATATAGACTGATACTTTCTGATAGGAATATTGTTCAGAAAGGAAATGTTTAATTTCTTCTTTTGTGTCTTGCCATCATGCGGGGTCGTTATAAATAGATACCCAAGTAATAGTGAACAACTGGGAAAACCTTTCACAATGAATTGTGCAGGTGAATTCCAGATGGATTTTTGTGGAGATAGTTCACTTGGGGACTCTCCCAAAAAATAACTTTCCTCTTAAATATTAAATGCATGCCCCTGGTTTTAAAGACAACTGCATGGGCATGCAGCTATTCATTTTCTCAGAATGCCCTGAAAATCTCTATAGTTCAATCTTTCCTCAGAGAGCTTGTAATGCTCTCTCCTGTCTTCCTTGCCTTCAAGTTGCAGCTGTTTTCCTCCTTTCCCTGAGTGAAACAGGGGAGGCAGAATAGCATTGGACCAAGGTTTTGCAATAATATTTTTGGGTAGAAGATGTGGGGTCTTCCTGAAAACAAGCCCCTTTCAGCAGCTCTCCTGGAGCTGGAACTAAAATGGGAGACTAAGATTCAAAACTGTATGTTCAATAAAGTTTAATACTCTTAAGATAAATAGGCCCAAGTTATTTAAAGCTATAATGGCTACATGCCATGGATGATGTAGTCTTAAGCCTTTGAAACTGAAACTGTGTTTTAAGTGTTCACTGTGCCTTGCAGATTTGAGTGTGAAAAGTCTTCAGATATGTAAATGATGCTTCTTACTCCACATCATTAATGAAGGCTGTGTTGGAGTGCTGATTTAGTGTTAATTAATTGGTTACCACTTCAGTTACATTTCTGTTTCATACTGAGAAGTGCTGTGTGATTGAATGAACCTGAGTTCAGGTATTCTTTTTTCTTCATTTGTTCTGCTTTATTCAGTATAAGTGATCCTGACTGAAGAAATTAACTGTTAATCCTTCAGCAAGTAGAGCCCTTAGGAGGGAGAGAGGGGTGAAAGGTACCTGGAATTGGAAGGAAGCTCCTTTATGGACATATGTACCCTTCCTAGAAGAATTTTGTTAAACTTCTTGGATTTGTAAAAAGATTTTGTTTGATTTAAAGGAATTGGCATTTTCTGACAGATTGCTCTTCTAAAATCAAAAGAGAAAAACCCCACGTTGGTCAGCTCTGTACTTTATAGTTGAGTTGTGCAGCTAGCCAGATCCTCCTGGCCTAATGACATGATATATTTTAACATGTTCAGAGGTATTTTTGTACTCTTACTTAAGAAAATTAAATCGTAATCACTTAGGGAAGGAAAAAAACCCTACTGTTTTTATTTAATCAAACCTCTGGCAAGCAAGTGCTTTTTAAAAGCAAACAGTATTCCCTTTTTGCACTTTTTTTTTTTTTTTTTGATTGCTTGTCCAGACAGGATGACCTTTTAGCTTGGTTTGTAATTCAGTTACTGAAAAAAGAATAGCAGTGAGATAACTTTGTGGTTATAGGATTAGTCAGCCACTTTCTAAGTTCCTAAAGGATTTCAAGGTTTGGACTTCTTGAAGTTCAGTGCTGCAGAATGACGCTGATACAATTTGTCATCCCCTTTGTTTAGATTATGTGTATACAGGACTTGGGATGATTTTGAAAGTGAATGGGGCTATTGATACTCATAATTAACACTAAGGCTAAAAAAGGAAATTTAATCTTGGAGCTTAGAAGACTAAAATGAATTGCTCTTCTTTTAAAAAAGCTTTATTTTTTTATTGATCACTCAGCACTCATATCAGTGAGTAAACCTTTGGATGGGGTTTCTTCCTTGATACTTCAGGACCATGCTGAGGGTAGTAACAGCTTGCAGAGGTTCTATGGTTGTGCTGGCTGTGACACCAAAACTTTCCTGAGCCTTTTGAGGATTACAGCAGGGATTAGTGAAGTGCAGCTCTTGGCTGAGGGCATCCCAGGGATGCCAGTGCTCTTGATCCAGGCTGTGGTGTCTGGGTAGCCAGGGGGAATGGGATGCTTACTGTAATCCTCTGAAATTGGGAATTTCCTGATGCCTTGCCAACAGCAAAGCTGCTCTCTGTTTCCTAAAGGCTTTTGAGGAATAGGGGAAAGCTTGCAAGCTGTGGGGAGGATGGGAAGGCAGAGGTGCCTGTGAGCTGGTGAGGAGCAGCTGTGTGTCCAGAGCAGCCACAGGAAGGGGCTGCTCAAGGCGTGATTGAGGAAGGTCCTTGCTGAACCAGCAGGATCAAACATTGTGGCTGTAAAAGCAGCCTGAAATCAGGTACAGTGCAGTAGCAAAGCTGTGGCAGCTCTTGCTAGAGAAGAGCAGTGGCTTCAGCAGCCCCTGGTGAGACTCCAGCAGTCTGGAACAGAGGGGCAGCTGCCTGAGGAGCTGGGATCCTGTGCCTGCCTGGGACAAAGAGGTCTTGGCAGCTGTCATTCCTGCAGAGGCAGTTTCCAGCTTAGACATGGTCTTCCCTGTGTGTCTGGCAGGGAGAAGGATGGCACACAATGGCCCCCCAGAAATTCTGTGGGGATAGTACAGATACCACAGTCTGGTGTTGTGAACCTTTATTTTAAACAAGTAAACAGAGCTACATGGAAAAGTAGCTGGAATCCTTACTGGCATCATAACAATGAGGTGCTTCACTTCCAGTAGCTGCACATCTGTGCAAGTGAGGTGGAGCCATCCCAAACGCTTCACTTGAGAGGCCCAGGGTCTCCTCTGATAGAACTCTCTGTTAAGATGCACTTCTCCAGTTCAGCTGGGGATCAAAGCTGAGTGTGTGCTAGTGTCCATCTTCTCTTCCACAGAAGCAATGCTGTGGTTGCACTTAAATATTTAACTGGCTTAAGCTGGCTTGACCTCTAGGTCATCTGATGATCTCATTGGAAGTGTTTCTTTGTGAAAAGCCATCTGCTGTTCAGGTGAGGTGGCCTGAGAACAGTCTCCAGATGTGCACTGACCACAGCTCCTGTTCTTTCTTTGGGCAGTTGCAGCTGCAGTGCTTTTTGGCTGGTGCTGGATGCTGCAGCCCATGATGTGTTTTGCCAGTACATTGCCTAAATAATTAAGGTGCATTAAAAGCAGAAGCTTGTGCTGCTGAGACTTATTTTTCAAATCTTTTGAAAGATTAATATCTGTATTTTTAATCTTGCATGAAATCCCACAATGAGCGCATTTCATCCACTGCTTTCATAACAGTGAGAAACTTCACTGACATGCTGATGCTAAAAGGGAGGAAAATCAAGATAATTAGTGCTTGTGTAGGCAAAAGGGCTTGTTCTGATTTACTGCAGCCCCTCTGTAGCATGGCTGCTTGACAGATCTGTGAAGTTGTAGGGACCTGATTGATGAGGAAAAATGGTCAGAAAGTGCCAGCAGCTCCTTGTGTCCTTTGCATTTGACAAACTTAAAGTGAATAAATAGTTAATGCCTGCTCGTACATTACATCAAGGCTTCCTTGTGCTGGAAACGTAAATGAGAACAAGGCACTTAATTTTTAGAGCAGTGATTGAAAGCATGCCAAGTGGTATTGAGGCAGCATTTCAGGAAAAATGCTTTGGGAAAAAATGGCATGTTATTCCAACACCAATTTATATCACCATCTTTAAGATCTAAAGTCTGTAGCACTGCTTAGTGTGAGAAATTACCTTCTACATTTAATTTTGGCCAGAGAAATTGAGGACTATTTTTTTCTGGTTTTAAAAAAAGTGTGTAGTTCTTTTGAGTAATCTGTGTCCTCAGAGTGTGTTTGATATGAGCATTTAATGGATACCTTGTTTAACCAGTCTTTCAAGTTACAGAAAGCTAATTCCAGGATAATCTCAGCTCTTACACTTGTCAGAGCTCACACTGATGAATCCCTGAGTTCTGACACCCCTCCCTGGCTCGTGGTCTCTGTAGCACCACTGCACTGCAGGCTGGGCTCTGCCCCAAGGTGATTGCTACAAACAGCCACAGCAAATAAAACTGTGTCTGAGGAGGTGGTAGAAGAAAAGTTCAGGAGTTGAGGTGGACACACATCAAACTGATCTGCAGGGCTCTGGTGGAGGAGATGTGAGTGTGCCCTTGGTTTTATCAGCACGTGAGTATCTTGATAGCCTTGGTGATAGCCAAGGTCACGTGAAGCAAGCGTTTAATTCTTCTCTTCTGTGAAGGGCCTCCCTTCCCAAAGGGCACCTGAACATTTAATTGAACTTGTAGGAATTGTTTTATACTTGTCTCTGATATGTAGCCACTTCTGCTGTCCAGTGTGATCATCCACAGCCTCCCCTGAGGGGCTTCCACACAATTGTAGTCCCAGTTGTTTGTTGTGGTTTTGTTTTTCCAAAGCAGGCTGTTGCTACCGTGGCAATACTTTTCATTAGCTCTAACAATAAACAAATTCCTGTTTGGCATTTAATGTTTAGCATAGCTTGGGTAACTTGATTTGGGTAAAACCCCTTCTCAAGCCACATTTAAAGTTTGCCTGTCTAAATACACACCAGAAAAAATGATGGGTTATGCTCCCTGCTGATGGGATTGATGAGTTTTATGAGGGACTTTGATCACTGGGTTGCAGTCAAGAACTGTTAGATTGCAGCATAAAACTAGGCTTAAAAGGAAGCTATAACAATAAAAGCTGTGCTAAATAGACAATTAATTTGTTTTTCCTTAGCTCTCATCTAGCTCGTATCTTTTCTACTAAGAATTTATTTCCCTGTGTAGCGTGGGAAGCTGCAATTTTATTACTTCTGTATTTTAGTCTTCAAACTCCCACTGCCCCTTATGAAGTGATAATTGCCAAAGCCAGTTTTTCTAAAGGCTATATAAAACTTAAAAGTTTGACATCAAGTTATGTTGAGCAGTAAATGCCACCTGGAATATCTGGGTGAAAGGCAGGCAGAGCAATTGCTGCAGCTGAGTGTTTTCTTTCTAAAAAGCCACAGGCTCTTGGTAACAGTGGGAGGATATTCGGAAAACACCCTGAGCATGTGGAAGACAAGTGTTCAAACTCACAGGAATTATGGTAGAGGGATATGTCTAGAGGGCTAAGGAAGAAGCAAACAATTTTATTTGTAGGATTGGTTGTAGTATCAAGACTTGAAAATACTCTCCTTCTGAAAAACTCTTCAAATGCTTTCACCAGGAGGAAAGTAACTTCATCTCACCAGTGTCTTACATATTCCAGTTTTGTTCCAGAAGTCAGGGTCCATATGCACATTTGAAAAGTGATGGTAGAAAAACTGCATCCCCACCCAGGGGATGGAGGGTTCCTGTTTGGCACAAGCCTCAGAACTTCAAAGACTGTATTTAAAAGCAAAGCCTTGCAGACATGCAAAGAAAAGGCTTTGTGCTAAATGCAGGGATCAAATTCAGTGTCAGTGAGTAAAAAGAAAGTTTCAGGGGGAACATGTTTTTTACTTGCCTCAAAATAATATTTTTTTGATTTCTGTGCAGTCAGCGAGCTAGAGCTTGGCCAAAACTCTTTGTTGGGGGAGAAATGTGTGAAAGCTGCAGGGAAACAACTCATTTCTGTTTGATGCTCCTAATCCATGCAGCGAGGAGATTTGGCTGGCAGTGGTTTTGCTAGAGGAGCAAAGAAGAACGATGGCTGAAGTGACTCAGGGGTTACTGGACAAGTGTGTTTGTGTCAGTAGTGCAGGCTGGTCCAGGCTGGTGACCTTGTGCTGCTCAAGGACTGTTGAGGGACCAGAGAATGTGCCAGGTCCCAAACTGGTCAAGCTGCAGAACTTGCTGTAGGCACACCAGCACAGGTGCTCTTCAAAGTGAGGGCTGTGGGTATTAAGAGGACTGTAATAAATTCTTTGCATTAGCTTCTAATTAAAAAAGTTTTCACCATTTGGGGGTTTTGTTTGGTTTTCATGGGGACAGAGCAGAGGCTGAGTTTATTTTCTAGGCTTTGTGTTTTACAACAGATTTTTTTTGTTTTATGTGAAACAGAAATATGTCATGGGCTGTTTGAAAATACTGTGGCAGGGTTTTGAGCTGTGTCTTGCTTAGGACAGAACAGCAGAGGTATAAAGTTCAGACCATGGTGCCCTTGATTACCAAATCTGTGGCTGTGTCTGCAGAGAGCTTATATTAATTCTCCTTTTACTGCTTAAGTTCATTTACATTCAGTAGAATACCATGTTGCAGTGACACTTTACCTGACTGTATGAAATGCAAGTGGGTTTTTTCCCCCCATTTTTAAAATGCTGATTTGAAAGAACTGCAACTCAGAAGCAGTTTGCTGAGTTGAACATTATTCAATGGGGTAGTTGACTGCAAATCTGTCAGAAATGCTGACAAAAGAATGTCATGAATAGCTTACAAATCTTCTCCTTGAGGAATAAATTGTATTTCAAATTATCTGTTCCTCATCTGTCCATCACTACTGCATATGCATGGAAAGGCTGTAGGTTATGTCCTTCCAAAGGATATAATTACATATGTCCTTCTGAATTATACAGTAGAGATCATCAGCATATTAAAACAAGATGTTGATGTCTGTGCTGTCTGAAGAAAACAAACAGCATCCAACAGCTGTGGGTGAGAGGCTTTCAGAAGAAAATTTCCACCTCTGACGTTTTTTCTCAGCTGGGCATTTTTACAGAGGTAAAATGGTTCTTAAAACCTCAAGAAAAAATACAACTGTTAATCAAATGGTTAAAAACTAGCTGTCTGAACATAAAAGCCTGCTGGAAGACTTTCACTGTGCTGCCTCCTCACCATTTTGATAGATTTGTTTGGCCAACCTTAGAACAAGTATTTTTTTATTCAGCTTTACATTTGAAATGAGATTCTTTCCTTTAAAAGTTTGTCTTAGGTATTTGATCAGCCTGGACAAAAATAGGTGGCTTTTACAGAGACAGACTTCTTAGAGCAGAGGAATTACTGAGAAGTGAGGAGTGGAATGGGACTGAGCCTGTGGCTAAAACCAGCTCTAATTGCAGCTGCTCAGCACTGAGACTTTACCCCGAGTAACCGTCTGTCATGAGATGCTGTCCTTGTCCTTCTTGTCTTATTTTGCTCCTGGCATTTCTCTTGGAGAATAATGTCAGTGTCCCAGGAGTGCAGAAACAGATATACTGGAGTCTAAAACTTCATTTCTGGGAGAAAGCCTGTCTGTGGCATTGCCTTACAGTGAAATGCCAGGCAGCAAAGTGAAATGAAGGCCATCCCATTTTGAACAATTTGGGGTTTTTTTTCCCCTTCTAAAGATGTGTGTGAGTGGAAGGACAGGCTGAGTAGTTGCCCAGGCCAGGTCCCTGGGCTCTTGCTGTCGCAGCCTGAGGTGACAGGACTGGGTGTCCCCTGCTCTGCGTGGCTCTCGTGGCTCTCATTGCCCACTGGGGACCTGTCAGCCTCCCATCAGCTCATCTGGGCTTGATGCCTTGGGCTTTTGGCTTTTCTGTTCTGCACTGGTGTGTGGCTTTTTGTTCAGGGTTACTAAGATCCTTTCACAAGGTGATGAAGACACAACAGTCCTACTCCAGTTGGGACTCATTTTTTCCCAAACTTCAGGCTCAAAGTAAAAACAACGTGGAGGGAAGAGGGGTGGGCAAGTGGGACTTCTGTGTGCAAATGGACTCAAACATAAAAATGTGAGATCTCAGGACTGGGCCCTCCCTTGCCTCCATTTGGAGCCATCCAGACAGAGTTCTGATTTGTAACACTGGTGCTGCCCAGGTGTGGCCTTTGAAGGCCTCAATAAATATCCTTTATTCTCCTTAACTCCATCTAGCCTCTGCTCCAGCTCTTGCAGGCATCAGGCTGAGCACTCAGCTCCTGGGCCTGTCACCAGCTTGGCCTCTCTGCCTCTTGCAGGGGTAGCGTGGCATTCACAGGCTGTGAATCAGTGCAGAGGAGAGCTCTGTGAGTCCTGCCTGACACAGCACTGCACCAGGGTGTTCTGTGCTCCCAGATTCCTGGGCTACATGGGCTTGCCTCCCTTCCTTCTCCCACCATCCCTGCCGTGTTTAAGGCTCCGTAAGCAGCCACTTTGCGTCATGCACGTAACCCACTTCCCAGTTGGTTCGTATTAACATAAATCTGTGGGCTTTGCCCACTCCAGGCTTAGCTGTGATCCAGCATCTTCCACACTGTTTAGCCGTCTGTCCTGACAAACACAATCCCAGGAATTGTCAAAGCTGTGGTGTCCCTTGGCAAGCAGCTCTTACACTTTGCAGGAAGACTCAGTGTCAGTGCCCACGAAGGATGTCCTGTGATGCTCCATCCTCTTCAAGGACAGCAGCAGGGCAGTGTTTTCTTACTGCCACGTGTTCTGGAGAGCCCATCGCTGTACATCTGCTCTGCCAGCTCAGGAGCTTTGTTTGTGGTTCTAAGCAGCACTTGGGGAGGATGGCAGAGATGGCTCAAAGGGCATCCCTGGAAGATTGCAGCCCTAGGGCAATTTCTCACATCTAATAGTTGGCTTAAGCATTGAGCAAGGTGTTTTAGATTTGTTCCAATATTCTCTTTAAGCAGTCCAGCACTGGGAGAGCTGTAGCTGCTTAGTATATGCATTCCGTACTTGTAATAATATTTTCTTCTGTTTTGCATTTTTATTTGACTTTTCAAATCTCTAGGCTATGAGGAAGTGGAATGTTGAATAATTACCTACTCCTTAATAAATTGGTGTGAGAAGGCAACTAGTGCCATGCATCAACTTAAACTGCTGCCTGTTAAAGTTGCATTAATGTGTATAAATAATATATATCTTTGTGGAGGAAGTGCTTTGTCTTTCTAATGAACAGATGCCTGATTGGAAAGGCTGAAATACTGTATACCCTGGGCAGAAAGGTTGTTTTATATGTGCCTGGATTATTAAAATGGATTTGTGATCTTGAAACAGCTGCTAGGAAAGATCTTGTTTAGCAGAATATGCTAAAGAACTTCAAAAGACATTGTGAGAAATTAGGTAGCAGGTGACTTTGTGATTCAGGGACTCTTCCACCTCAGGAAAAGGCATCAGGAGTTCCATATCTTAGTTTTAAGAAGTGATGTAAACTGCCATTAAACATTCATTTGTTGCCTTATAGTAGGCAGCAAACATTTCACTCCGTGTTTTGGTTCAGAAACGGCTTGAAGAATAACCATGACAGCTGACTAATTAACAGCTAAACTAGGACAGCCCCACTTGAAAATAAAAATAAGTCATTTAATTATGACATTTGGTGAAAGGAAAAACAAAATTGACAGTTCTTTGTGCACAAGAAAAAACCCAAATTATTTTGCATATTTTTAGCATCCTCAGCAGGTGCTTACTGATAGCAGGTGGTGCAGTCATTTCTGTCCTGCTGGAGTGCCTGTAAAACAGTCTCCCCTGTGGTCACTTGGTTTGGATGGGGAAAGGACTGGTGCTTAAGTAAACATTTGAAGCACTTCCAGCATCTATATTTTTAACCTTATACTAAAATCCTGTCTGCTCCACCAGTTATGATAACATTACATAAAGGCTGCAGCTGTGAACAATCTAGACTGTCCCAGGCCACACCTGGCATCTGTAATCACAGAGCAAAACTTTCCTGTGCCAGTTCTCAGCAAATTGGCATGGACAAGACAGCCAGTTAAACAGAGGTCAGGCAGAGAGAGAATTCAGGGATAGGGAGCTTGTCCAGATGAGCCTGACATCTTCACATGTACAGGAAAATATGAGTTCTACTTGCACATTTTATCAGTACGAGGCTGACCCAAAGTGACCTGGTGTGCGTTCATGCCCTGGGATTTCTGGTGTAGCAGAGTCTGAATTCCTTACCGTGACTGAGATTCAGCCTGATTGTACATAATTGCCTTTTTTTTTTCCATGGCTTTTGCCAATGATACGATTTTCTTCCTGTTCCCTATGTCTCCTTTTGTCATTTAGCATAAGGAGGTTTAGTTGCAAGGAAAGGGAAGGAGAAGAGAACTTTCCTTCCATCTCACTCTAGCATTTCTGTCCTAACCCTGCAAAACAAAGCATTAGAAAAGCAACTCCATGGGGGAAACGTTTCACTGGTTGGTTGTGTGCTCACACTGCCAGTAAGCAGAGCATGTAATGTACCTGTGAAATGAGCAGAAGCAGTATCCTGAGGCTCACACCAGTCTCACTGAGAGCAGCAGCCTGGAACTCTTGGTGTCTTTCCCTGCTGGAAGATGCGCTGTGGCCGTCAGAGGAGCAGCAGGATCCCTGCAGGTGCGTGGGTGGTGGCTGCACTGGTGCCAGTGTTTGTTCCTCTTTTGTCTCCTTGCTAGCTGAAGACTTGGAGCGTGGATGAGCTTCAGAAGAGGCTCTGTGCCCTGGACCCCATGATGGAGCAGGAGATCGAGGAGATCCGCCAGAAGTACCAGTCCAAGCGGCAGCCGATCCTCGATGCCATCGAAGCCAAGAAGCGGCGGCAGCAGAACTTCTGAGCCACGGGTAGAATGCTCTTCCACCCTCAAACAATCAGCCCCTTGCTTTTATGACTACTGAACATATTGATTTCTATTGAAATACGCTAGCAAAATAGAGGGCAATACTTCTGCTCGTTTATTTTTCCATAGCACCTTTGTGAACTCAGGAATGCCATTACGTGGAAAATCCTGATTGTATGTTTTGATGTTAGACATATATTTAAAACATAATTCCAATTCTGTTACTGTTTTTAGGAGGATTGTTTTTAAACCAGAGGAACCAGATAGAAATAAGCTAATGACAGTTGGCTCACTCTCTTTTCAAATGAACTTTCAGGAGTCCGTTTTGGTTTAAGTTAATACAGATTATTGTCTGCAACAGCTGATTCTTTCGTGGGTATTTTGTTTTTGTTTTCCTTTGTGAATGCACAGACACAATTTCAAGCTGTTAACTGTTTCTACTTTTAAGGTACTGATTAGTTTTAGGTCACTGAAGAGAGCAGGTGAGAACATGTACAAACTGTTCCAGCCTTTTGAAAGAAACTTAAATCTCAGTTTTTAAAAAGCCTGTAATAAGCCCCATGCCTTACACTGTGTGCTTTAAGCAAGTGTGATTTCTTCAAGACCTCAGTTCTGTCCTTGTTTTGTGTACTTCATAAATTTATATGAGTAGATAAAGCATGTTGTGCCTCCATAAGAAATTACATTCTGTAATTTAAAATCCACACCCACTTAAAACCAAAAGCCAGTCAGAGATTTGATAGCCCTTTGTTTGTCTGTTTGGAAATGTCCTTCAGGGAGACCCTGCTGAGAATGGAGTGCTAGGAAAAGGAAATAGAGTTTGAATGGGTGGAAGTTGTGTGAACCTCTCTCAGGAATTAGGTACTTCAGCTGTGTCTAAGAGGACTTAAAAATCTCCACAGCTTGTGAAATATTTTATAGGCTTAATTTCAAATTTACATCTTTGGATGCTTGAATAAAAACTTGATTTTACAATCCTTCACATTTCTGCAAGGTTTAGCACATCAGGAGAGTCAAACTGAAAGTAAAGACTGTTGAATTAACAAAGATGTGCATTTATGGTGGTGGAGCAAAGGTGGAGTTGATCTGGATGAGAAAACAATTACCAATGTCCTGCTGGAAGAGGTTCAGTCTCTTCCAGTTCCTCTGGATACTCTTGTGTTGCTTTTTTTTTTAATTTCCCTGCATCCCTGCCCAGCACAGCTCAATCAACCACAATGCCCCGAGCATGTACAATCGCTGTGAGGACGGTGCAGTCAGCTCACATCAGAGTGGAGAATAAAAGCCTGCTTGCAGGGCAGAGACTGAGCAATGCCTCTGTCCCGTGGGCTCTAACAGCACAGCTGTGTAGTTCTAGGTGTTCTTAGCATATGATGGAATGTTTGGGCAGAGAGCAAGTGTTTCTACCAGTATTTTTTATTCTGTTCTGGTAGAGGGAACAGTTTCAGCATCGTGCTTCTGCACTAGGCCTTGGTACATCACCTAGGTGATGGAACACCAGTGTCTCCTGAATCAAATGCTGCTACAGAGGTGATGTGTTTGTTTCATGTTTCTTTAGGGTCTTGTTTCCCTGCTGGAGCAGGCTCTTGGCTGCTGCTCCCAGCTCTGCTCCACGGCTGTGAAAGGAACCAAGCCATTCTTACCCTCTGCAGGGCTCCTTGTTCAGTTTGCCTGTTTGATAATGCAGTGGGATCACACTGTCCCTAAGGAAAAGGGAGGCAGTAAGCAGTGTTTGTAGGGTGCTGCAGGAGGATCCTGGAGGAGCCAGCAATCTGACAGCCTCAGGTGTTGGGGAACATCAGGGCTCATCCTGTGCTCACCTGGAACCTGTGCAATAGGCTTTGCCCTAACTGTGTCTTTATGATGAGCAATTTTTGTGAGCATCCTTTGCATCAAAGAAACTCCTCCAGCTTAGCAGGGAGTTCTCTGGTCAGTGTTGAATCTCGTGTAAGTCACTTGGATAGATCTGGCCCAGCACCTCTGGTGTGACAGACACAGAGATCTGTGACTTGGTGAACTGTGCACTGCCTGTGTGGCGTGGGTCAAGCCTGTTCTGCTGGAAGAATTTTCTCCTCTGCATTGTATAGATAACTCTGTAGAGATCACAGGGCATTAGAAACCACAACTTTTAGGTGAAACACCACAGCGTGGTGTCTATTTACAGAATCTGTGACTGCTGTAACTGAATGTAAGCACTCTTGAAATACTCTGCTTTGCTGATGTGATTGTCTTAAAATGTAGCAAACAAACCAAAATAACTAAAACTGGTCCAATGGCTTAACTGTCTTTGAACCTTTCTTAAATGCTTGCAGTGGGTGAGACTTAATGATGTTTCTTGTGCTTGGAGTTGTAGTGCAGAGGAATTATTTTCTCCTTCACTGATTTTCAATTTGTTGGAGAAAATACCTCCCTTTTTGATCCCTTTGTGGAATGTCTGGGAGCACAGTACCTGTTCATTTCTCAAAGTCCTCCAAGCTATGACCAAGGCTGGTACCATAAGGAAAGGATGTTTTGACAGTTTTAAGAAAAAAAAACTTGCTTAATTGTGAAGCTGTATTCATGTGCTCCTTGGGTCCGTCTGCGTTGTGGGAAGGATTCTGGACAAACCATTCTCTCTGCTTCTAAACCCAGAGATACTGATGGTGTCAGTCATGTGAGACTTACAAATGTGAAGTCTGTAGCTTTAACTTTTTTTGTAACGAAGAAATTAGCAACACTGGCATAAACTGCTGACTTGAAATGCTGTTTTGTAAGATCTGGCTGTTTGTATATAATAGTGTTGGGTCTTTAGTTTGTATATGTATGAAACAGTAACTTTTATTGCATTCCTCTCAGTTTGATACAGGAGATTTTGTTTGATTTTTCTCAAATATCTTGCCTTATTTGTTCAAAGGGGCAAATAAACTGTCCCTACCTGAAAGCATGAGTGTCATGACTCATATTTATGCATTACAGTACTGTGGGGTGTCATTGCTTACCAGGACAAGTTTTAACATGATGCACCTCTAGTCAGCCAATGTGATGCAGCATTCTAGAAGGGAGTACAAGCTTTCAGCAACACAGGCAGGGAACATGTCAGACACACATTTTAAAACCTTATTAATTCTGCAGCTTAGGGTGAGATTGCTTGAGCAGAGGGGCACTCCATGTGCTGGAAGCTTTGTGGGGGTTCAGGAGGTGATGCTCAGGCAGTTCCAACAGGCAGCCCTGCCTGGAGCTCCAGTCATGCAGGAGGGATGTTTGCCCCATGGGATGCTTTGGCAGATGGGGATGCTGAGCTCTGCTGTAGGTCCTTGCTGTCTCTGCAGCAGCTTCCCTGAGCCTGCGGGCAGGTTTGGGGCTAGGTACATAGCAATTTATCCACCTTCCTACACAACAGGTGAGGCTAGAGGCTCACTCCTAATTCTGGCTCAGTTGCTGCACTTTGAGCTTTTTAGCTCAGAAAAAGATGAAGCTGACAGTGAGTGGGTGCTGCCTTCCAATGGTGAACTGTTGGCTTCGATGTGGTTTCCCTGAGCAGTTACTAAATCTGTCCTGGAGGGATGACTAACTGGAGCAGAGACAGAATTCATTCAGGAGTCAGCTTTGGTTAGCAATTCCGGAAGAAACAAAATAGATCTGAGCTTTTAAATGTTGGGAAGGAGCTTGGAAATCAAAGGGAGGGGAGGCTGTCGACTTTTCTAGTAACTGGGGAAGCCTGGAGCTCTCAAATATTCTCAGCAGCATTACCAGGATATTGTGGAGCCCGGAACAAAGGGAGGGAGGGTTGTGCAGCCATACCAGGGCAGTGTTTGTGTGCACTCCCTCCGTGCTGGCAGTACTGCACGTCCTGCACAAACTCCTGCATGTGGCTAGCAAGCCCAGCAACAGGTCTCAGCATGAGCTGGGACTGATGTTTAGCCTTGGTTTTCTCCCCCATAAGGGAAAAAGTCAGCTCTCCACTAAGCCCATAACACCAGCAGTTTTTAATAATTATTAGCATTAAGGTACAGGAGCTGCTGTGCCAGTGTCCTTTTTGCCCAGCTACTCATTTCCTACACCCTCATTTTGTACCATTTCCTGCTGTCCACAGGCCAGAAGAATCTGAGCCTGGATAAATGCTTTGAGCATTGGCTGACAGCCCTGCCTCGAGAGCTGACAGTTTTTCATTTCACTAATCATTTTGGCAAAGTTTTGAAGAGTCAAACCAGGAAATGCCCATCAGCTCTTTCCAGACTGAGAGTTAATTGCTCTTTAATTTAAGAGCCCAGGAAGAAAGCCAATGTGTTTGAAAACTTTAAAACAATTTAATTCCATCTACAAAGGACTGTCCTGCTCCCCTCTAAGTTGTTGCTGTCCAGATCAATCCAGTGCTGGACGTGGAGGGAGCCCAGAGTCTCTGAGTCCCATCCTGAGTGGTCACAGCAGCCTCTTGCAGACCTGTCTGTGCACAGTCAGCAGACAACTGAGCTGTAGAGTGCATTTTCCTCAGCCCAAGGGGCTCACAAGCTCTGGACCATCATTCCTTCACTACAGAGAGCATGATCTTGAAAGAAATTTGGGGCAGTTTTTGCCACACTGCTGTTCTCACCATACTCGAGGTCTGGATGTGAGCATGCATTGCTGGTGCTGTGCCTCCCTGCATGCCTGGCCTGTGGTTTTTATTCCCTGAAATGGTGTTACATGTCTAGGCACATTTGGTTAATTTAATTCCATGCCTTCAAGGCTGCTCATTTGGCTTTCTCAAATGGTTAGAACAGAAATCTTGATTTTGTGTTTTTCCTACAACTAAGTTAGCAGCTTGGGTTTAGGTAAAGGCTAAAGTGAACCCATAAGTATATGCAGACCTTGGGGCTGTCTCACTACAAGGCAAAAGTGGTTTAGCATTATTTTGTTAAAAAATAGAAATTGAATTACTGCACTGTTTGTCTTTACTGATGTCCTTACATAGTTCAGCAATAGAAGTAACATTGATTCAGCGTGTCAAGCAGTGTGCTCAAGCAATGAGATCTGATTTTTGCTGAGGTCAGCAGGCTTGTAGGAATCTGTAAGCAGAAGACACTAGTGAGGAGTCTTTCCTTCCTACAGATGAAGCCCTTTAAAATCTCCTGGTTTTCTAATTACCAGCCAAGTGCACAGACCATGTGCAGGGCAGTCATGGATCTAAAAGTTGGCAAAGGAAAAGAAGTTTTAAACAAAGGTAATGAAGTTTACTTTGTCTCTTTGAGCAGAGTTGTCTTATTCTCAGCTGCATTAAATAGCTTAATAAGGTCACTCCTTAATCACTGTTCCCTGGAGGCAAGAGAGTCATGCTTTAGTCAATCATTTGGTGAATGTGGAAAGCAGCTTTGTAGGAATAACCTGATAAAGTGTATAATTGATTTACCCACTGTATCAAATGAAAATGCAGCCACTCAGGAAAACTGATTAGGGATTAGCAAAAGAACATGAGTTTCCTGCTTGCCTTAGAAATAGTAAGTGGGGCCTGTCCTTGCAGCCCAGAGCTGCACAGCCATGAGCACTGCACTGGGAGCGTGGGCTGTGCTCACCCACTCTGCTGCTGGGCACCTTCCTGCACCCGGCTCTTCCCTGCTCTGCACAGCTCCAGCTCTGAGAGATCTGCCTGCACAGCAGTGGGAGGATTTTCCTAGTGCAGTTACTCAGAGCCATACAAATCCTAATGTCTTCACAGAGAGCAGGAGGCTAAAAAAAGAAAACATCTTTCGTGGCTTTCCCAAACCCGAGCTTGGAGCTCTCGTGCACCAGCCCCCTCTGATGTGCCTTTGAGATGTGGCAGAGGGGCTCACAGGAGATCCTGCCTTGCTTATGGCCCCCAAGGTAGGAGAGCTTTTGTCTTTGAATGATTAGCAGCATGTGGATTTTAAATCTTTTTAATGGGAAGGTTCTCAAAGGAATAAAGATTCAATTCTTGTTTTTACTCCTGATTCCATCACACCCAGCAGAGTAATGGACCTGTCGTGCCCTCCCCAGCCAGCCCCTGCAGAGCAACAGCCTAGAGACACCCCCCTCCCATTTCAGAGAATCAGAGAGGCCACATACAGTATCAGGATTTCCTCCCTCCCAGCTGTGATGCCTCGCTCCCTGAGTGCCTTTTCCTGGAGCCCACCAGCTCCAACCCATTCCCACCCCATGAATGCCTCGTTCATTGAGTCTCAGGAAGGTGGGTTATTCAAACTGCTCCAGCCAGGATGACAGCAGTGCTCCAGGCATGAGGACTAGGTGTCAGCAGACTATCCAGAGCAGGGGTGAGGTGGGAACTCTGCTGTGCTCCAAGGTGGGGCTGGAGCTGGCTGACAGGGACCTGCAGTGCTGTGGGAGCTGCTCCTGCTCACCTTGGCCTGGCCCTGGCTCAGCCCCTGGGCTGCATGAGCACATCCAGCTGCCATGAAACAGAAACCAGCATCCACAGCAGATCACTGAGGTCTTTAATAAAATATACAGTATGCATCCCATGCATAGATAGAAAATTAATTTACATGCTCCTAATTATTTGCATAATGCTTTTTCATTAATAGATGTAATTTACTCTTCACATTTGAATACATTTTGCTACTGGAATATTTATGTTGAGAAGGGGAAACTCCTTCCTGTATTCAAGTAACTGCAGCAGGAGCTGGTTGGAGCAGAGGGTGCTGCTCTCCAGTCCCAGCTCCCAGCAGGAATAAGCACAGAGCAGACCATGAACCGTCAGTACTGGAAGACTTGATGATGCCAGAAGCGTGAGCACCCTCCCATCCCACACCACTGTTCCTTGGGGACCCTCCCTGAGTCCCACTGGGTTTGGGAAGGCTGGACCTGCACCAGTGTTGGTTTGGCTTTCCTTGCCTGTGACCAGCAGATCGCTACAGGCAGAGCCAGCACCGGCAACTGCAGCTGTGCTGAAACCCAGCCAGGACAACCAGCAGCAAACCCATGATCCAGGTACCTGGGGTCACCCTGCAGCCTTCAACGTGTGTTTGAGGTGGTCTGGAATTGCGGGATGCACGTTTCTCCTGCTCAAAACAGGCATTGCTGGGTGCACTCCTCTGTGTGCAATAGATCTGCACAATTTCCAGAGAACAGGGGATGGGAGGGCGGGGAAAAGCTCTGTAGGGCATTAATGCTGTGCTGGGAGCAGCCCTGAAAGTGCTCAGGTGGGCTAGGGGTCCGTGCAGGAAGGGGGTTTGGTGTTCCAGGCTGACCTCCCTGCCCGCTGTGGGGTGCTCAGAGGCAGCAGTGACAAAAGTGGTGCAAGGTCCCCTCTGCCCCAGCTCACTCCCTGCAGAGGGAAGGTGACTCCAGCAGCACCCGAGGAGCTCAGCTCCCTGTGGGGACACCTGGGGCAGTGTGACCACCTCCTTACAGCACTCCTGCCCCTGCCTGGCCCTGTGACAGGGAGGGAAGAGGCAGGAGTAAGCCAGGCTAGGGGTTGTGGTGAGGGAGACCAGGGCTTGGGGGACAGCCCCACTGGGATTGGCTCCTTAGTTCCCCCAGCTTGACCCCTTTGCTGCTGCCTCCAGGCAGTGTTCCTTCTGCCTGGTCATCCTTGGCTGGTGTCCCTCCCCATGTGTGGGCAGTGCTCCCAGCGGTGCCACGCTCCCAGCACGGCCCCAGGTCCCTGGGGGTCCCGGCAGTGGCAGTGCAGGAGAGCAGATCAGTCCTAGCTGCAGTGGAGAGAAGGTGAGGTTCAGTCGATCCCACTGCAGGGGCTGGGGACATGGGGCTCACCCTGAGCTGGACACTACCTCTCCTCCCATACAGGCTCATTCCCAGGCCCCTTTCCTTTATGGCTGGAGGAGCAGTTGAGCCTTTTGAGGCTGTTTCCAGCTGGGGGTAGGACAAGGCTGGGGTTTGAGTTGACATGGCACAGGATCTGTAAGGGCTGCCAGTCTGGTTGAGGGCTGCCTCATCCTGGAACAACATAAAACCTTAGGGCAGAGGAAAATCCCTCTCCATAAATCAGGGGCAGTGCCTGATCAGGGGTCACTTGTATTTCTTATTTTCTCCCTCCCTTTCTGACAGGGGTATACCCAGCACCACAACCTCCCTTTGCAGCCACGGGTGAGCAAGGTGAAGGCTGAGACACGTCCAGGCAGGCACAGGGTCTGGAAGCTGCCAGCACCCACTGGGCATCTCCTCCAACCCCTCCTTTGCAGGGCAGGGGCGGCGCCGGCCGCGGCTCCTCCGCCGTGTCCCGGTGCCCTGCTCGCCGTGAGCAGGCAGGTCCTGCGTGCCCCAGGGCTGCCGTGCGAGGGGTCAGGGGCTGGGATGGGCACCAGGGGTCAGACCACGGCGGTCGGGGCTGCCCCTGTCCAGGGAGCTCTCGCTCAGAGCCTCCGAGTCTCGGTCGCGGCTGGAGATGCTCCCCCCCTCCTCGGGGTCCTTCTTCCCGCTGTTCCTCACGGCCGCCTCCAGCGCCTTCTGCTTGCGGTAGAAGTGGGAGAACTTGTTGAAGATGATGGTGATGGGCAGTGCCACGACCAGGATGCCCCCCAGGATGCAGCCCGAGGCCGCCAGCTTCCCCGCCACGGTGACGGGCACCACGTCACCATAGCCCACGGTGGTCATGCTGACCGTGCCCCACCACCAGCACGCTGGGATGGTGTCAAAGCCCACGTCTTCCTCCTTCTCAGCAGTGTAGGCCACTCCAGAGAAGACAGAGACCCCCACAGCCAGGTAGAGCAGCAGGATCCCCACCTCCCGGTAGCTGTGCTGGAAGGCAAAGCAAGAGCGTTGGTCAGTGGGGGCCAGGACACGGAGATCCCACAGTGCAAACACTGCACAGACTCCACCGGGGATCTCAGTGCCTCTACCCACCTCTGCTGTGGGATGTCCTGCTCCAGGGGTGGGCTAGGATGGGGCAGGAGTGCTTGGGTGACTCACTCGTGGAACAAGTGGTGCAGCCAGGAATCGCTCCTGGCACCCACAGCTGCCTCTCTGCACTCCCAGCCTGCAAGTGCTGGAAGGGAAGACAGGTCTGTGCTCCCCAGCCAGGGATCCCCGGCAGAGGCTGCTCCCCTGCCTCCAGCACTCACTCTAGCCTGATCTCAGCTAACAATATTTAGCACATTTTGCTTTTATCTTGGCAGGTCCCCAGAAACCATCTAATAGGCAGCCACTAAAAGAAGCAATTTGTACCTTCCTGAGTTGCTGGCACTGCTGGCAGGGAGGACGTGGTCTCAGCTGCAGGCTCAGCTCAGCTCTTACCCAGGTCTCAGCCCAGGCTCCATGGGGACCCCTGAGCCCCAAGGCCCCTCCTGTAGCCCAACACCACTGAGCCTCAGCATTCATGAAACCCTTTGTTACACACATGTAGAAAGCACATCAGAGCTGCCACAAAACCAAACATCCCTGGTCATCAAGGCAGTCCAGGGGACCCATCCAGTGTCAGCATGGGCTGGTCTCAGCACCCATCCTATAAGCCCCAGCTTGATGAGATACAGCCCAAGGGGTCTGGGAGCCTTGATAGGAATAGAGCCATGAGACACTCAACTCTGATGGCAGTGGTATGCAATGCTTCTTGAAGAATGCAATGCTCTTCATTCCTCTGGTTTCAACCTAAAACCTTCATGCTGCAATCTTTCTTTGAATATTCCTAATATTTGAACAAAGTATAAACCTGTGCCAGAAACCCAGGGGGAAAAGGCAGTTGGAGGACAAGGCAGCCAGTGATGCCAGGAAGGAACTGCCAGGGGACAGACTGCCACCACCATCCTCCCAGCATGGCTTGTCCACTCACTTTTTTACTGCCACAAGTGAATTTTTTAGATGTTTCTGCCCACTGACCTGACAGCTTGCTCGTCATCTTTTGTGGAAAGGAAATCAGAGCTTGATTGTGGGGATTTTTTCCCAGTCTCCTAACAAGCAGGGAATGCTTTACTGGAGACCACATAATGGCTAAAGGAAACAACATTTGAGCAAAGTAAACAGCAGCAGACGTGGGAAAAGGCTTCTGTGGTCAGAATGAGACTTAAAGGAGGTGGATTCATGGCAGGCAACGAGGAGACTTTGCTTAGACAGCTGGCAAAAGCTGCTCAGCCAATGCCAGTAATACCAAATAACCTCCTCTTCCTCCCCTTCCTCCTCCTTCTCCCTTTCTCCTCCCTCACCTGTGGCTGCAAATGCCCTATAGCAGTGCCAAGGGAGCTCCTCAAGGAGGACAAACAGCTCAGAGCCAAGGGTACATCACTTGGCCAAGAAAGGCCTGCTTCTGGCTGGAAGTTAACAGCAGGTCTGTACATCCCAGCTGGGGACCAGCAGTACCGAGTAACTTCATGCATTTTTAAAGAGTATTGGTTCTGGCCCTGGGATGTGTGGGAGAGGGAAGGCAAAGGGGAAGTCAGGCAGCTCCACAGCTCCTGCTGCTTCAATTTACAAGCAGGGTCGGGGTTTGTAGCACAGGGAAGGCTCCAGAAATCTCCCAGCTGATCCTCAGGCAGTGGCTGCCACGTATTTGCAGCCCTTTATCTGCAAAACTTCTGGTTTGCTCATTTATCGAGGAGGAAGGCAGCTGCAGCTGGGGTTTGGCTGGGATGCAGTTTTAGCCATGGTATGAGTGGGATGCAGGCTTAGCCAGGGTTCAGATGGAATGCAGGTTTAGCCAAGGATCAGGTGGGATGCAGGCTTGGATAGGGTTTGGGTGGGATGCAGTTTTAACCAGGGTTTGGGTGGGTTGCAGGCTTAGCAAGTAGCCAGCCTTGGAGGAGGCAATGCTAGGCAATAAAAAACTCCAGCAAAAAGCCCTCCAAGCAGCAGTTCCTCCAGGTTCCTGCCAAATCAGCTTTCCTGCAGTACAGCAGAAGACAATCAGAATGGAAGAGCCCACTTTGAGTCCTGCCAGCAATACCGGTGTGGGGACAGAGCAAAGGCAGCAAAGGTGGGTAGTGACAGCAGGTTGACATCTGATGTGCAGTTCCAACCTATGTGGACAGGATTTTCTGAACCTGAGAAAGTGTTGCAGCCTGACAGTGGCTGATCTGTTCCCAACCGAAAATATTTTGGGAATTTCTCTTTCAAGGACTGTTTTCTGTAAATAGGTTTTGGTTCTCGAAACAATGTCACACAGCTGTTCTGAAGGGGTTTTTCTCTTGTTCCACCAATGGCACCAGAGAGGTTCCTTTGGCCAGTCACGTTGACCTGTATCAGAACACCTTATAAAAAAGGTTGCAAAACCCCAAAATAAAAGCTTCCTGCCTCATCTAAAACCAAAACTTCACTGTTGTGATTGTGAGTCCACACTTCTATTTCATGTCCTCTAACAACAAACCTCTTGACATATTTAGACCCCCATGGGGACAGACAACAAGATCTCCTGAAGATCCCTGTATGTGCTGTAATTACCCAGGGACCAACATCTATCCACTGCCAGTGGGAGAGGGGATCCAAACCTGCACAGCAGAGCTGCAACAGTGGTGATGGATGTAGGGCATGGCAGGGAGGAAGAGCAGAGACGTGTAGGAAGCCTCCTGAAATTAAACATGCTGTGGATCCTGAGGACTGTTCAGGGTTTATGATGCACAAATGGCAGAATTCCCTCTGCTAGCACTTTCATGGCAGGGGAACAATCACTCAGCTTGCCAGAGCCATCGCTGCCACTTCCTGGCTGTTAAGAGCCTTCACTGCTCTGCTCCTGCTTTCTGCTCTTGCAATAGGAAGTAAATTATGATTAACAAGACGCTGTAATTTATGTGCCCACTAAATCACAACGCCAAGCTGCTGCATCAGATTTGTGTCTTTGTTCATCCCCATTTAGAGCTGGCCATGGAGTCCCCAGGAAGGGGCACTTTCCAGCATATCACTGGGTGAATCTGCTGCTTGTCAGAAGCCAGAGCCAGGACACTGCTGGCTCCCCAGATCTCTTTGCTGCTCAGTAATATGCACATGAGTCCATCAGTGCCTGCTGAAAGGTGTTCATGCTTGGATGGAGCACCAGCAGGACTTGGGGAGCCCTTCCCACGTGTGCACGTTTACTTAAACTTCACCAGCAGTGTTACCTGGGTGTGTCACTTGTCAGTGCTCTTTCAAGGTGAGTGTTCAGAAGTATGATGCAGGTAGGACTTCAGGCATCTTCATTTCAAACAACCCTGCCTGGAATCTGTTCTCAGCAGGTTTTGAGGATGCCAGGAATATTTTGATGCTCTGTGGGCTCTGCAAGATTAGTTCTGGGCAGGGCTGATCGTGTTTCACAGTAGAAGCTGGCAGACCTTTTCTGCTGCCCATCCTCACCCCCATTCACACTCGATGGTTGCTTTTCTCCATGACTCAGCTATGGGAATGGGTCCAACCCCAGCAGCCGAGATCTGCCAATGCCAGTACACCCCATGCCAGCCCTGTCACTGCTGCAGCAGCAAAACCAGGGTGTCCCCAGCTACTCATCCTTGTCATGGCCCTTCAGAGGGAGCAGCACCAGGAGCTGCAGCTCCCTCCGATACCAGGCACTGAGTGGGAGGAGAGTGGCCCTTTGGTTGAGCTCAGGCTCTGTTACAAAGATTGCTTCCTTGGCCATTTGTGTGATACACCAGTTGTTTGAAGCAGGGGAGAGTGCAGGAATATTTGTGCAATTGCCCTGAGAAGAGGCAGTGTTTGCTCTGGTGATCATCCCCCTGTGCCCAGCATGAGCCCCATGGGTGGTGGGCATTGGAAGCGTCACTCTGAGTCTTAGCAGGCTCAAGGATCAGCTTTAGGATTCCTATTGATGCAACCACCAAAAGCTGGGGACAATTAAAGGCTGAGTTTAATTGGCCTCTGCACCAGGCTGGATTTTCTCTATAAGCATGGGAAGTGAGTTTCCTCCTCCCCAGATTCAGGAACATGGCCCCCAGCAGAAGGGGGATGGAGGGGAGAGATGGTGGGGGTGAGCAGAACCACGCTGGGTGTGGAAGCTGGCCCTGCTTCACCACTGAGCTGCAGTGATGGAGGTCTGGCTGCAGCACCACAATAGTGAGGATTTCATGACAGATTTCAAGTTGCCCTTGGTCTGTCTGAAGAGGTCAGAGGTACTGTGGGTGGGAGTCTGGAGAAACACAGCCTTGGGGCATGTTATGGGGACATGGACCCTCTCACCAGACCTGCAGGGATGCCACTTCTAGGTCTATCTGAACCCTGCTCCTCCAGGCACTCAGCATTTCCTCCTCCAGACCTTCCTCCTGAGGACCAGCTCCCACTAGCCCTGCACGCCAAGTTTTCCATCACACTGAGGGCAGCTGCTGGAAGCCCAGGCTCCACTGGGGGCATAGACCCTGCCTGAGGCTGGTTGTCCCAGGCCATGCAACTCACCCTTTGCTTTTCCACTGCTGCTATGTGCCAGTCCCAACCTCACTGTATCCTGCAGCATTCAAGTATCAACTCAGCTGGACCAGGATTTCCATGTTTCCCTAAATGGGCAGACACCAGGGGCTGGACACTGGCCTCTGGGCAGCTGGCAGCATGACCTTAGGAGAGCTCCCCTTTTCCCAGAATGGGGACAGGAGCAGCCCTGGTGCTGGTAGACCCAGCACCTGCTGTCTGGCCTGCTACCTGCTCAGCAGGTCACTCTCAGCCCTACTAGGCACTGATTCTCATCTGCTGGGGCATCCCATCCACTCATGCACGGCTGAGTCTATTCCAGTGCTGTGCAAGGAGGCTTTCACACCACACTGGGATGGCTGAGACCCTGGAAGCACCAGTGCTGCACAAAGCAAAATGGGGTGGATTTGTGCTGTGTGTGCACAGAGTACTCATGCAGTCAGTGCTCCTCACACCTGCCTGCTTTAGAGACAACCAACAGCCCAACCCACCACCCCAAGCAAGCTCGGCAGGCACCACCCTGAGCTGGGAGCTCACTGCAAATAGGGACTTCCCCATCCCCCAGCCCTGCCAGAGGTCTCCTCCTTGCCCAGAGACTAAAGGAGTAGATAAGGAGATGGAAACACAGTTTTACCTTCAAGGTGGCCCCCAGTGACCTCAGTCCAGTGGAGTGCCGAGCCAGCTTCAGCACCCGGAATATCCTCATGAGCCGAAACACCTGCACGACCTTGCCCAGGTTTCCCAGCTCCGAGTCACTGCCCATGGTCACATCCACCAGGAGGGTGAAGTAGAAGGGCAACACCGAGACAATGTCAATCAGGTTCAGTGGGTGCTTGAAGAACTTCCTGGGGTTGGGTGAGAGCAGGAGGCGGGAGGATACTTCGAAGGTGAACCAGGAGATGCAGAAATACTCCAGCTTGTGCAGGATGGGTTCATCGAGCACGTTGCCATTCTCATCCACCTCCTGGTACTCAGGCATGCTGTGGATGCACATGGTGGCTATGGACACCAGCACCACGCTGATGGACACGAAGCTGAAGAGTTTGCTGGGGATGGAGTAGCCGGGGTTCTCCATGGTGAGCCAGAGGCGCTTGCGCACGTTGCCGCAGCGCAGGGTGCTGTAGCGCAGCAGGTCGTGGTTGATGTCAGAGATCTCATCAGGGGACGTGTCCACGCTGCTCACCTCGCTCTCCTCATCCCAGTTGTGGTGCCGGCTCTCCAGCTTGCGCTCGTGGTAGCGGTAGCTGCAGCAGGAGTCCAGGAAGAATTCATTGATGCCCCAGTACTCGATCTCCTGGCAGAAGGAGAAGACGCACAGCTCCTCCATGACGTGCAGCTTCCCGGTCTGGTAGAAGTGGAGGACGTAGAGGAAGAAGCCGGGGTTCCGGTCGAAGTAGAACTCCCTGGCGCTCACGTCGTAGTCATCGCAGAGCTGCAGGATGGACTCCTCCGAGTCGCAGGACAGCAGCCGCCCCAGGCGGGTGTCAGGGAACTTGGAGAGGGCGCTGGAGCTCAGCCGCCTCCTCAGACCCCCCACGTTGATGTTGATAACATCCTCCTCAAAACCGGGACCCCAGTAATTTAAGGTCTTGTTGACCATGATCAGCAGAGCAGGAGCGGGTTCCACCTGCGGATGAGACAGCGGGGCTGGAGGGGACGCAGGGCTCCCCCAGATCCGGGTGCTCCTGGGTGAGGAGGGGCCAGAAGCACCCTGGGGAGTGAGGAGGGATGTTTGTGTTTTGAGAAGTGAGGACCAAAGAGAGAGAAGGGGAGAGAAATGGCTTTAGACCCTTGTTCTCCTGTGGTACGGAAGCTAAAAAAAGAAAAGCCAATGATTTTTCCATGTGAAACTTTTCTTTGCATTTTTACCTCCTAAAGTTTCTCCCTTTGCAGGTTGTCAGTGGTCTAAGGAAGGCAGTTTAATGCACCTCCAGCACCTCACCCATGGGGCTCTCCTTCTTCAAACAGGTAATTAGTCACTGAAGAGAAGATTTATTCCCCAAAGAGTCTCCCGCAGGAAAAATTAGATCTTGTCAAATCACCACTGCTGTGATCCTGCCGAAGTGCTTTGTAGCCCCACTACCTACGCTGCTAATTAGACCTGGTCAAAAAGTCCTTAGATGGTGCAATCTTTCCAGCAGCACAGGCAGTTTTGCCAAAATCAAAGTATTGTCACAGAAGGTGTCGATTTTAGGGAGGATTTGAGAGGAAGAAGTGTCAAAACAATTCATTTGCCTGTTTTGTTTCCTCTTGTGTGTTCTGCCATGTAAAATATTAAGATTATTTTGATTATGTTGAAACATAACAAAAACATGATTCAGAATTATTGATGACTAAATAAAATCCGTATGTTGATGAGGAAATAAAATTCCAGAGTTTTGATTTCTATTGTGTTTTAGGGATTTATAAGTTTCAGGGAGCCAGGCTTTTTCACGGAGCAGAAATTCCATTTTCTAATGAGAAACAGTTAAAGCATCAAAGAAAGAGAAGCATTTCCACCCCTTCAGAAGCATTTACCTGTCTTGACCAGAAATTTAGAGCAAAAAGGTAAATAAAAAGCATTGTGATCTTTATGCACCACCTTGAAATCAGATTTTTTCACCTACCTTATTCATCAAAACAAGAGGACACATGGAGCAGCGCTGTGCTCATGGGAACCCCCTGCTCCTGGCACAGAGTGGTGGGGTTTGCAGGATACTGCTTTGATCCCTTGGTTGAGGGACCACATTTTTTCCTTTCTTATGTCACCCACAGAATTTTCCAAGCTTTTAGGAGCACAGGGCACAGACAGGCAGCAGGAGCCAAGGGATAAGAAGGCTGCAGCCCCTGCAGCGATGCTGAGGTGCCAGCAGACCCCACACAGGACAGACTGCTCCCACAGCAGCCACAGGGGCCAACCCAGGTCAGTGACACGAGGTGGGTCCCTCCAGACAGGGGAGTCACATGGATCCCACAGCAACCCTTTCTTCCTCACCAGGCATCTCACAGGATTTATGGAGCAAACACCAGGGCTCTACCTGCTTTCCAGTCAGAGAAACTCGGTGTAAAAGGTTTGTCAGACTGAGAGGTCATATCTAAATCTGTAGGTCAGAGCAGAGCTACAGAGGAACAGGTAATGGAGCCATGGAGGTGTTCTTAAGCTGAGCAGGGCTGTGGGTGCAGGAAATGCCAGATTTGTGTGAAACAGCCTGGCAAAGGCATCTGTGAACTCCACTGCATCTCCCGGCCAGGGCTCCTTAAAGACACAGCTTTGCACCAGCGCTTCCATTACGCCACGTCTGGAGGAGACAACAGATAAACCTCAGAGCTAAATGGACTCATTGCCTTGCCTTTCAAAGAAGAAGGAAGAAGGATCCATTTTTTAATGCTTAAGCCAAAAGCAAGGGAGAAGAAGGGGTGTAAACACTTCTTTCAGGGATAAATTGGAATTTCGGTGTCAGATTAGCTTTTCCAGAGAAGACATCACACAGCCCATCTGTGGGGTAGGGATGACTAATCCAGGTTCCTTCCAGAAGGATGCTCATGCATTCAGGCTATAAGCACACACACAGATGGGGGGCCTTGGAGGTGCATCTGTGGGATCCAGCTAATCCCAAAACCAGCCTTAGACTCTCTCTGCACCCTCCCTATAGAGCAGCCTCTGAAAGGCCAGGCCAAATGCCACCAAAATCAAAGGCAAGGTGGTCTGGGGGCTGGGCTGGGGCACAGGACAGCACAGGACGGCAGGACAAGCCTGAAGCATTGCTCCAGCTCAGCCAGACCATCCCCAGTGCACGGCTGTGGCTCTGGGTGAGACGTGCCAAACCCTGACAGCCAGAAGGGAGATGGCTCCTACCTCTCTCCCAGCTCAAAATTAAAAGATGGATGTTAGGACCCTGCAGGCTTTGTACCCCAGGGAAATCCCTCCATCCCTCCTGCACTGGAAGCAGAGTGAGGAGAAGGGTCACAAACAGAGATGCTCCTTCTGACGTTCGCTTATGAATAGACCAAATTCTTTCTGCCCACATACAGCTTTCATCTAGGAATCCAAAGCAGCAATTAATAGTTTTATAACTCTCTTGCTTATTTGTTTTATGAACAGCTAAGCTCAGCCTTAGAACAAAACTGGGCTTTGCACTGGGACCCAGTATGATCTCCCCTGTTGTACCATCAAAGTGTGTGCCCCATTCACATTTGCAGGGGTATCAGCTGGGAAGCAGAAGCTTACTTTGGGAAGCTTGGGTTGTTTTTATTTTAAAAAAAATACAAATGTCTCTGTCTGGGATAAACTGAATTTGCACAATTTTCCTTTAGTTGACCCAAAATTTCCATGAATGACTGGAAAAAGGGAACAGATAAAGCCAGTCTCTTTCTGATAAATGTTGAAATATATTGTAAGCTATTTTGAGACAACCGTCAGAATTACACAAGCCCAGTGTGAGCTGGGTGTTGGGCGTTCAAATTAATATCTATCTGGTGGAGAAAAAAAAATCCTTGATATATGCATTTATGACAGTAAAAATAAAATATAAAACAGATCAAGCATGTCTATAAGAAATGCTAGAAGAGTTTCCCTTGACAACATATTTTTTCTTCTCAAAGGCTTTCAAATGGAAGCTATGTATATTTATTCTACCTGGCAGAGGGAACTCGAGGGAGTGGGAAGGAAGGTGCTAATAGACATTCAAGTGAGGATGCAGCAAGTGCAGGGAACATTGCACACAGGGTCTTTTCCAACCAGGTACAATGGATTTAGATTAACAGTCCAAATAAAAAATCCCTGTACTTACAGCTCAGCGAGGCTTCCCAGCAGGGAGTTGTGTGGCTTGTCTCAAAGGAGCCATTAGAAATGCGTAGAGGAGGAGGAACCTCTTATCCTTTGCCTGTAGCCTAGACCTAAATGCCCTGTCACCCCGGGCTTGTGACCGTGCACGGTGGGCAGCGGTGGTGGCTGCAAACCACTGAGGAGATCCTGTGCAGGAAATCCACGGCACTGGGGTAGGACTTGGGGTCCCCTGCTGAGTACCTGAGGGGGGCAGTGGGGCTGGGTGCCATCCCAGCTCCTGCTGAGTGGTGTCCCTATATGCTGGGACAGGACTGGGGAGACGTCTACTTTCTGGTCATCCAAAATTGCCCCTGCAGAGCCCCATCCCCTTTGCTGAGCGTCTCTGTGCTCATCGGCTTGAAGATGCTCAGGACCAAGCCCTGCCTTGGGCGATGCGGGGATTTACCAGGCAGGCAGTGGGGAGAATGGAAGGGGGATTCCCACTGCTGGCTGCTCCCTGCAGGCAGAGCACAAGCTGCTGCTGTACGCTGAGAGGCCACCAAAATGCCCAGGGCATTTTGGAGAGATGGAGATGACTGGGGACTCCCTGCTCGCCTCGGGGGCAGGAGAGGGTGATTACCCACAGCCCAGCGCCGTGCCAGCCTCCACTCCCAGGTCTCACACTGCGCGTGTACAGCTCTCCGGAGGGACCTCCGTGCTCCGTTCCCTGGGGAGGGGAAACGCAGCCCCCGGGGGAGGCAGGCTCCGGGGCCAGGGACTCCCCTACACCCGCCCGCAGAGGGACGGGCAGGAGTGTCCCTGCGCCCCGGCACCCAGCAGCATCCCGGGCTGTGGACGCTGGCACGGCGGCTCCTCGCTTACCCCGGGATGTCGGTGCCCCGCTTCCCCAGTCTCATCCCTGCAAGCCGCTGCTCCGGTGCCCTCTCACCCCGGGATGCCGATGCCCTGGGTCCCCGACGCACCCCAGGGTGCTGGCCACTGCAATGCCCGGGGTTCTGGTACCCCGGGTACCCGGGTTGCAGGTGCCCCGGTTCCTGTGTTACCGATCTTAAGGTCCTCGCTGCGCCCCGGGATGCCAGTGCCGCGGGTCCCCGGGATGTCGGTGCCTGCAGCTCCCCGGGATGCCGATGCCGCGGGTCCCCACCCCGCCCCGGAATGCCAATCCCCGGAATGCTGCGCCCCGGGATGCGCTGCCCTCGTCCCCGCCCGCCCTGGGTGCCGGTGCCGCGGTCCCCGCGCTGCCGGTGCCCGCAGCACCCCGGTGGCGGAGCCCGGCCCCGCGCCGNGCGGCGCGGGAACAGGCGGGGAGAGCCCGGTTCCCGATTCCCGGTTCCCAGACCGCCGGCGCCCGGTTCTTGGCCGCCTCTGCCTCCCACCAGCCCCTCCCGAGCTCTGTATAGGGGACAGGGCTAAGGATGCCCAGGGAGAAGCCACTGGACAAGACCAGCGACCTGATTTTGGCAAAACAGGTCGGCACAGCTCCGTGCGAGGCTGGAGGTGTTCCCTGCGAAGGCACCACCAAGCCGAGCCGAGGGACCAGGCGAGGGTACCCCTGGCTTTCCTGAAGTCTTACCTGCTGGAAGTCCCTGGGAAGGCGGAGAGCTCACAGGATGGCTGTGGCAGCCGCGTTGGGGATACTCGTCTCACCCGGCCCTGGGCTACCCCAGGTCTTTGCGGGTGGCAAGCGCTGCCCTTGGGGCTGAGCCCCCGGCGCTGGGAGTGCCGGGCGGTCCCGTGCCGTGCGCGGTCAGGCCGAGCAGGGCCCCGGCAGCGGTGCCGCTCTGCGCCGGGCACACGATGCACCCCTGCCCTCGCAGTCGCCCTCCATGCGATCCATCTCCATCTTGCGCCTTGGAACGCGGTGCGCGTAGGGCACCGGGGCAGCCCCGCGGGGAAGCGCTCCGCTGGCTTGCGGAGCTCCTCGGTGTCTCTGTAAAGGCTGTTTAGGAGGTGGGTGAAGGCAGCGAGTCCCGAGCATGGCACACGCTGGCTTTCAGGTCAGCGAGCTGCTGCCGCCGCCGCCCGGGGCCATCCCCAGGCAGCCCGGGGAGCACTGCGAGCGCACCAAGTCCCCCGGAAGTCAGCGTCTGGAGCAGAGGAATGGGAAGGAGAGGATGGGAGAGGGACCTTCCCAGGGTGACGGCCGGGGCTGCATGTCCCCGCAGCGATGGCTCATTGCTCCGCCAGCCAGCACAGAGCAGCCGTGTCAGACAGGCGGCTCGCACGGGGCGAGACTTCACAGCCCCCTCTGCATCCTTCCATCGGCTTGCTGATTGCACTCCGAGGGGCTGGAGCCTGAGGGCTCTCAACCTCCTCCAGGCTTGCACGAGGCGGACTGAGAGCTCTTTTTGGTGGCGAGCATCCTTCCCCCCTGCCCGCACGCCCGCCTCCCGCATGTGCTGCCAGTCCTGTCCCTGTGCCAGGCAGTGCTGGCCGCTGCAGGGCCATCAGCGTGTCTCCATGTGTGTGATGTGTCAGACTGTGTGTGCCTGTGCTTGTTTACATGGCAAGGAGGCAGCGAAGGGAGGGGGAAGGGATGACTTTGAGGGAGGCCTCAGAAAAGAGGGAAAAAAATAAAAAGAAAAAAAACGGAGGGAAATTCCTCTGTTCTGTGATATGAAGCAAAAAGCATTTATTTTTATGGCAATTAGAGATGGCTGAGCATCCCTGGAAGCTGTAAGATAAACATGCTCATCTTGGTCTGCTCCAGGCAGCTGCAAGTCTGGCTGATGGTGGGTGCTGAGCCCCAGCGGGGTGCAGCCACGGGGTAGGAGGAAGGCTGGCTCCCACGTGGGGTTTTCTCTGCCTGTCACTGACATACGGTGATCAGGGTGAATTTTCTTTTTCCTTCTGAAAATAGTTCTCATCCAGCCATTTTTCAGGGCAGAAGCTGTGCCTGATGCTGCAAGGGCACCCACTCCATCTGGCACTTTGTGTCTGTACCAGAGCCCTGTTTATGCCCTACTACAGAATAGACCTCAGCCCTGTTTTCCCCAAAATCAGCTCTCCCAGTACAAGGAGGTTTGCTGAATGGCCCTGGGCCATGTGGAGGAGCTGAATCATGACTGGGAAAGGAGTTGCCAGGGCTCTGCCCTTATTGCCCCCAGACTGGAGGGATCACCTTGGGAAGGCACTGGGGAGACACAGAGAGGAAATACTTCCATGCTTCCTGCTGCAGCTCAAGGCTCTGGCTGGAAGCAAATGCAGAGAAGAGAAGTTCACTTCCCAGGCTGCTGAGGCCCTGTGCAGGTTTGTGCTGGCATCACGGCATCCTTCAGAGGGGACTTGGCTGCTGCAACAGTGGCACCTGAGGTGAATTTTCCCTTTTCTGCACAAATTCAGAGACAAAAGGCCTGACTCTGCCACGAGCCAACCAGAGCTCATTGGCCTGCCTTCACACTGACACTGGTACACTGTGGCAGGAAAGGGAGACTCCCATTTTGAGGCTGTTTCCCAGCAAACTGAGGTGTAAGGGCTGCTCCTTGGCACAGCTGTGTTTGCGATGGCCCTGGGAAGGCGCAGCTCCCCATGGCACAGGCCAGCTCTGTGCCCCCGCTGCCACCCCTGAGCTAACTGGCAGTGATGTGGAGATGGGAACAAGCAGAAAATCAGGTCAGCTGGAAATGCCTCGCCATCTCTCCCTTTCATGTCTCCCCCCATCTCTTGAGGAAGGCAAGTCTCCGCCCGCTGAAGACCGGGGAGGATTATGTCAACAACCACACGGCAAATCCTCCACACAGGCATGGGGGCAAAACCTCTTGCCGTGGTCTCTTTTCCAATCTGGAAGCAAATTGCAGAGGCAGGGTGAGTCTGAAGCCAGCAGCCATTTCAGTGCTGCAGTGAGTCATCCCAAAAGGCGCTCAGCTTGTGGCAGCTCCCTTCCTTTCTTCTTTTTGCCTTTTTTTTTTTTAATAGCTGATGTAGCAATAAATTTAAAAAATAGCAGGAAATACATATGAATATAGCATGTCTCCAGAGCTCCTCTAATTAAAAGAAAAATCTTCAAGCACTTTTGAGCCCCTTGGATATCTGTTGTGAAAGGCCAGAGCCGCTGGGTGCCTGCCACGTGGGAGGGTGGGATAGAGCAGCACACCTGTGAGTGCAGGGGGATCCACGGAGCTGGTGGCTGACAGGGGCTGATTAATGCTGGGGACATGAGCACAAAGCACTTCACAAATAGTCCTTTCCAGAGGGAAAAAGCTAAATTAGGGCAGACGCAAAATCCTGGGCTTGTGTTTCTCAGTGGCAAAGACTCAATACTAAATACATGGGCTTTCCTAAATGCTGCTCTTTCCTGGTGGTTTCTGTGCTCACTGGTGTGTTTGTTCCACCAAGCTATGGGAGGGGGGTTGCTCCAGCCAGAGGGGCTTGGGCTTTTCCTTCCCATGCCATTGGCTGTTCCCATTCTTGTGCCATCAGCTGTCCCAGTTTCCATGCCTCTCCCTGGAGCCAGTTCATGGGGTGGTAGGAGAGAAAGTGAGCTGTGATGGCAGCATCCTCTGAGCAGGAGGGGAAAAGTAGGGACTCAAAATCCACGGCATTCCATCCCTACAACCCCCATTTTCCCCCCAGAGCCATGGGGTGTCTTTAGATGCTGCTGACAGGGGAATACCAGCCTGCTCCATGCTGGAAATTAATTAACCAGCTTCATTCAGTCTCTGGAGTCCTTGGATACACCTGCATATCCATCCCCCTGCAGAAAGGTGATTTGTTGGAATCCATCTGCAGCAGGCCTGGGGCAGGCTCTCAGTATGGCCTGCATCAGCCTATCCCTCTGACAGCCTGGAATTCTTCTGGGCTTGAGTTTTACTGAGCTCACTGGGTGCCTGAGCCAGGAAAGATTAATGAACATTCACTGAACTTGCTGGAGACCTTGACTTGGGTTTGGACTCTGAAATTCTAACAGGAAACATGAGAAAATCTGGAGAGTTGTAGCAAAGCAGTGGCTATTTTTTATATAGATGGAGAGCCTCTGGCGAGGGAGCAGGGAGGTGCTGCAGTGTAAGGTCAGGCATTCCAGAGCACTGATTTACTATCTGGTGAGTTCCCACATGCCTTGAGCATATGGACTGCCTCCATCTTCCAGCAACCTGCAGTCTCCATGTGCTGCATCCCCTCCAGCTGCTCTGTCTGCTCCAGGTTGTCTCACCATCCTCCAACACCCTGGACACATGAGCAAAATTGAATTCATCAAAAACTAAAGGCTATTCCCAGGCTCATCATTAACCTGTTGGAGCATCTCAGGCCAGAGCTCCCCTTGGGCTAAGCTCTCTCCAGACCATTTCCAGCAGAGCTAGGAGCTGCCCAGGCAGGGATGCTGGCAGAAGGGCAGCGGGGTGTCAGGGGAGAGATTAATGGCTGGACTTGCTCTGTTCCCTGACACCCACCTTTGGTGTCAGGGTCAGTCTGGTCACACTTGATTCACCAGTACAGAGAAAGCCACAAAACCCAGTCATCATACCCATACTTGCACAGGCAGCCTGGGCTCCCTTCTTGCATCCTCTGCCAGGAGAGAGACAGGTGAAGATGGGAGCACAACTTTAACTGTAATTAAATCTTACAATAGTGCAACTAACCAAGAGTGCAGCCAAGCTCTGGCTCTCCACAGGCTTGTGCAGTGAGGACACTTGCCCTGCATTTTGCTTTTGATAGCTGTGCACAGCCAAGGCCATGGAGGGAACCAAATGTGGTCTCAGATCCCTGGCAGCAAGGCCAGGCTGGGTGGAGCAGGGAACTCCATCACCTGTCCCTGTGCTGCATGGCACGTGGGAGCGCCTTATCAATCAGCATTTAGAAATGATACAAGGAAGCCAATTGGAAATCAGTCTTCTCATGCAATAAGGGGGTCAAGTTAAAGGGTGATTTCCCTGAGATTTATCTGTGCTGGCAGGGATGAACACACAGGAACAGCTACAGCTGGAGGTGATTTGCTACAGGGAAGGGTCTGCTCTCCTGTCTCTGCAAGGATGCTGCCTTTTGGGCTCTCAGGCAGTGCTGGAGGTGGTAAGAGCTCTGCTCCCAGAGTATCTTCAGGTCTTAAGGCTCTGAAGGGTGCCAGGGACTTGCTGGCTTCCTCCATCCCATCTCTGCCTCTCCCTCCTGTAGACATCATCCCAGCACGGGCAGGACACCTCGGTCCAAGGAGGAGGATGTGGGGCTGGAGATGCTGGAGCACTGGAGAGTGGGGTGATGTGACACCCAGGGCTGCAGGGTGGTTCTGGGGGGCCAGACTGGCATGGGACCCCCTGAGCCACCCAGGTGCCCTTGGCAGCAGCTCTGCCATGCTGTGGTTCTGTGGCTCAGGGCTGGTGACTCACTGCCAGCCCTGGGAAGGCTGCAGAGCCACGGCAGGGGGGAGCAGGAGTGTCTGACAGCTCCTGAGTCTCCTGATAGATATTCCTGTGCTGCTGCATGGAGAATCACTGCTGTCTCCATGTCAGAGCCCAGGTTTGCTGTGCTGGCTATGGATTTTTCCCTGCTGTACAGCCATCCTGGCGGCTTGTCACTAGATTTTTGTAGTCTTGAGGGGTTTTTTACCAGAAATCTTTGAGCAAGCAGCAGAGGAGAAGCCAAGGATGCAGGATGCAGGTGGATGAGAGCTTGCTGGCTGAGTCTGGGTGGCTGGGGAAGACATAGGCATTTGCTCCTGCAATATGCACACAGGATCCCACATTTCATTACCTCTTTGCAGCAGCTGCAATGCTGAGGGAACCCCTCATTTTCTCATCAATCGTGAGGGCGCTCAGGGCTTGCTCTTTTAGGCAGATTCAGGTACCTGAAGAGAGAACACTTCTTTCCAAAGTTGGAGCAATGGAAGTAGCATTTGTGTCCCAAGAAGATGCCTGTTGGTTTGCTGGGATGCAGCATGGTGTCCAGGCAGAAGCCCCGTTAGCCTGAGCCCTGGAAGGAGCCTCCTGATGACATTTCAGGAAAGCATTTTTCTATTTTTAGAGGCCATCGTGCACAGAGGCAGGGGGTGAGTACAGGATTCCCAAGCTCTTGCAGAAAGCAATTGTGCATCTCGGGATGCTCGGAGCAGCAGCCCTGGGGTCATTAACACGATCGAGTCACAGGAGTTCCCGAAGCAGAAAGGTATTTGGGCAACAATCCGCCGCCTCTGTCAGTCATGCTGGATCAGGCTCTAATCATGCTGGGACCAGGGTGCTCCTCTGATTGGCACCGTATCTTTGATCTGTGCTTTGAAGGTCCAAAGCTTCCCGTTTGCCCGGCTGTGCAGGAACGTGGTCTGCGATGCTCTGCTGCTTTTGCCCGTCTCTCCCTGATTAATGTGAAATCCAGCCTCATGAATCATTCATGAAGCTTTATTTAGTATAATGATTTCTGACATCCACTGCCTGGGAATAGCATTTTGGGACAGACCGTTTGCGACCAGCGAACTCCAGAAATAGGGAGCTGACGTCTATCCCATCTGAACGGGGAACATTACAGGAGGGGAGGGAGAGGGGCGAAGCAGCCCCGCCTCCTTCTCAGGGAATCACAGGTTGCTTCCTAATTAGCCAAATGTGTAAAAGCTAAATATTGACATCGCGTTGCGGTTCCCTGTGTCTTGCCATCACATTGCATGTTATTAACCTACATAATGTCAGGGAAAGGAGCATCTGTGTGTGCCTTGGCACAGGCAGGGCTGAAGAGACAGGAATTCCCCCATGCAACGCTGCTGGTGGGACCTGGAGGAGCTGGGAAATGGTTTCCCCTCCACGGCTGGAGCTGGGGGGAGAGAGAAGCTCGTTGGGCTGCCCTGTAGCAGGAATAGCCCTCCCTCCTCTTCCAGAACACTTTGCTGTAGGGGGCACTGGTTTCAGCTGGGAGGGGCTCTGCAGGTGAGCAGCCCCGTTTGGGAGGGCTCTGCAGGTACCTTTGTTCCCGTGCTGGTGGATTTGGGAGTGATGGTGACCTCACCACCGTGTGTGGGCCACGAGGTGGGATCTGTGCTGCAGTTTGGTGCGTGAGCAGGGGCTGGTGCAGGACTGGTGTCTATGGGAGCTGCTTTCCTCCCAGCAAACTGCTTCATGTGAGTCTGAGTGTTTCACCAGCCTTTGCCAGAGCTGTTATTTGTGGAACATCCCAGCTGCTTGGCTGAACACAGACATCAGCCTCTCTGAGGGGCTGTGGAGGGAGTGCCCTGCTGTGAGATGGGGCTGAGAGAGGGCAGGGGTGATGGAGCCCAGCTGCCCTGCCTGTGCCACTGCCAGCCTCCTGCTGAGCTCTCATGTATCTTCATGCAGTGTGGCTTACTGCAGAGGAGAGAGATGCCTCCTTTCCTCTCTTTCTGCATGGGGAAAAGGATTGCTGGCATGTAGGGATCTCCCTCAGCTACAGGGTGCTGACAGTGCCTCATCTTCTTTGCCTTCCTTTTGGCTCCCCAGCTCAGGGGAGTCCTGCCAGCCTCTGAAAGGCTTCCTGGGTGTGCACAAGCTTGTGCAGCTGCAGCAAAGAGCAGCCTGCTGAGGATTCCTGGTGGGATGGAGGGGGGATGGAGCCAAGCAGCTCAGCACAGCTCTGCTGCCTCTTGGCTGGGGCAGGCAGAGCTGTTCCCTGCCAGACTGAAGGCTTTCGTCACAAGCAGCTTGTGAGCTTTGGCAGCGCTTTAGGCAGGAGAGAAATCACAACGGGCTGCTCTGGCATCCCTCAGCCATGGTTCCATCCCCTGCCAGCCCCCCTGCCCTGGGGCTCCCCAGCATGCAGGGGGCTGGGGGCAGTGCACAGGTGGGGTGATGTGCTGGCGCCAGGCACAAGGGACAGCTTCCATCCCTGCTCTCAAATGTGTCCTGGTGGCAGATGCTGCCTCCCTCCCTCCACTGTGTAATTCCAGGATTCCCCTCTGCCCTCCCAGCACAGTGGGAGCTGCTGTCCTGTGTGGCTGCTCACTGGTGAGGGTGGGAGGGCACTGGGAAAGGTTACCTGGCCCCGTAAGACAAAGCACCCCTGTGTCCTCAGAAAGAAAATGCTGGAGGGCATCAGCTGGTGTGAGACAGCTCTGGCCCCGACCACTCTCTCCCTGCCACTGGAGAGGGTCTAGGTCCAGGTGAGGAGCTGAGTTTGTATCACACAGACAAAAGCACAGAGTGAATTTGTACATTTGTTGACCTTTACCTGTGAGGATGGTGTGTTTTTCTGCAGATGTGTGTATCTTTTATGGTGGGGAGCAGAATGCTATTGAATCCTTTTCCCTCCTGGAATATTGCTGCTCCTCAGCAGGAACGATGAGGGCTGTGCATAGCTCCTGACCATGGGCAGAGCTGCTGCTGAGTGGATCTGCTCTGCCCAGGGTATTTTCTCCTCTGGAATTGATGTGATTGTTGAGATCCTGCTGGGACTACAGATTCCCAGTCCTAGCCCAGGCTAGCTAAATAACCCTCCCCTTCCAAACGCTGTCAAAGCTGTAGTAATTCTTATTAGCCTGGTTTGAATCATCTCTTGAAAAGGTCTCACATCACTGTTGAGCACCAAGCTGTTCTGTATTCAGACCCCAACCACCCAGTCTTCCGAGCCAGACCATAACACATGCAGGAGGAGGCTCCAAGAAAATATTAAAGATGTTCTGCAGTGCTGTGGGTGAGACCTCACTTCTCCATCCTCCGTCCTGTCTACATTTCAGAGTGGAACAAAGGACATTGTGTGGAGCAAGGATCCTCTGTGGTGCTGCATGATCCCTGAGGAGACATTCTGGATTCCATCCCCTGGGATGTTGGGGAGTGTTGGATGTTTCCTTTGGGAATTGTCCAAAAGTGACTGCCCTGAAAACCTTTCCTTTGGAGGAAGATGGAGTAAGCCAGACCTGAGGGCTGCCCTGCAGTGGAGCTGCTGCTGTGACGTGCTATGATGGATGTTTTTTACTCAAAGCTGGGCCCTTGAGTGCAGCCTTTGCCTACATTCCCAGCATCAGACCTGGTGATCTGTCCCAGGAGAAGTAGTGAGTTCTGAGCCCCCAGGCAGGTAAAATGAACACCTTCATCTCCTGCTCTTCACAGGTGATGTGGGAAGAATCTCTGACACAGCACCTGCTGCTTTTCCCATTGTCTTTTATCTGGGACAAAGAGGGAAATTTCTTTCCTCCCCAGAGACCTGAATCAAAGGATTTCAGCCAATGCACAGTTTCAGGAGCTTACCACAGTCAGTGATCCTGACCTGTGTGTTTTGGTGCAGTGCCCAGCTCCTCCCAGGTGGGTGCTGCTTCACGGAGTGGGTAGAGGTGAGTCTAATCCAGTGCTGGGAGCCCCCCAGGCTCCCCAGCACAGCTGGTGATAGCTGGAAATGCTGTGCACAGGAGGCAAGGACCTGTGCCTGGGAAGAGAAGGGCAGAGGATTTGTTGGCACAGCTGCAGGTGGAGGCACAGTTGGTGCATTGCTTCAGGGATTTCTGACTTGCAGGGCTCCAAAACAGAAAGCAGCAGGACTGAGACAGCCTAGATGTCCCCAGAGCATTCTCTGGCCCAAAGCCACCTCCTCCTGCCTTCCTGGGCCAGCAGCCGGGTGACAGTGGTGACACGAGCCAAGCTGTCTCCGAGCAGGAAGAGGGACTCTCCCAGGGAGATCTGGAGGCCTCAGGCAGCAGGTTTTGGGAGGATGAGCCCTTCCTACCATTTCCTTGTCTCTGCAGAGGAGCTGCTGCCCTGGGTACAGCATCCATCGGGTTATGCAGGGCCAGCTGAGAGGCACCCCATGCCTGGAGCTCTGTGCTTAATCAAACCAATTAGCAATTTAATCTTGTTAACAAACCAAGATAATTGCAGCATTATCAAATTAGCCAGCTGTATGGAAATGCCTGCTTAATAGCTGGTGCTGGTGGAGGAGGGCAGTGTTCTGTGACTAAGGACCGCGGGAGGGGTAACCAGGCTGCTCTGCCCCGCCTGCCCGTGCCTGGGGCAGCGCTGGGGCTCAGCCTCTTTAACCCCACGGCTTGTGGGGCACAGCTCTCCCTGTGCAGAGGGCTGCGCTGGTGTCAGGGAGAGTTTTCCCCTGCAAGGACGCTACACTGGGTAGAAGCAGTGTCTTGACTTTACACTGAGTTTGGCTGATGAGCTCCCAGTTCTTGTTTCTTGCCTGCCCCTGCTGGATCACCTGGCGTTTTCAGCCTCCCTAAAGCCGCATGAGCTCTCCAGTTCTCTCTGCCTTCCCCTGGCCAGGCTAAGCAGAGATGTTTTTTTCACCATAGGACTTCCTCCTTCTCAGTCAGAGTAATTGCTGAGTCTTTGCCTCCTTCTAGTTCCTCCACAGAGGTCACCTGCATAGACGTGACCGTAGAAGGACTCGCTCCAGCAGATGCTCTCCCCAGTCTCGGCCAGGAAGCTTCCAGCATCTCCCACGGACCGTGCAAGGTGTCAATCCCACAGCCTTGCTTGTGGGTGCCTTAAAATCTGGCCAGCTGGTGCTGCTCTCTAGATTGCTCTGCTGGTGCCTGGCCGTGGGGATCATCAGCTCAGCTCTCACACAGCAGCATCTCCTCTCTGTTCCCCTCGGTGTGTGCAGACGGACCAAGCTCCTCCCCCAGTCTGGGCTGGGACTGCTTGTTGGGACATCTCAGCAAGCCCGGCATCAGCGATGGGCTGGGGAGGGCTGGCAGGCCCTCTTTGACCCAGCTTTAGGCTGGGTGATGCTCTGGCCCTGCAGGGGACGGTGGCAGTGCCTGGTTCTGCCACTGCACAGAAGCCAGCAGGTCCCTCGGGCTGCACACTCTCTTCTGCTGATGTTTCTTGGCATTTCCTGAATTCTTGTCCCCAGCACTCAGCTGTACAAAAACTACAAGAACCCCTTGGAGCTATGATTTTATTGCCCTGGCTTGAGGTTTTCCCAGGCAAGATTCTTCAGCTGAATTTTGCCCACCAGCTCAGGTTCACTGAGGGGTTCAACACCACTTGCAGTCTGGGTCTGTGTAACTCCCTCCTCTGCTCTCCAGATGTGCCCCAAGCAGGATATTCATGGGGAGGCTCTGCCTTCTGTATCCCTCCGGGCAGGCAGGGTCAGTCCCCTTCCAGAGCCCTGGCTGCCTGGAGAGGCCTGGAGGAGACTCTGCTCTCCTTCCAGCCCTCCTAAAGCAACCTGTCATGTCTCGTTCCAGTCCCTTCCCATTGCTCTCTCCTCCTGGAGCTTGTGTGCCTCTGGGTGGATTTTCTCCCCCGAGCCAGCCCCCACTCACTCTGCAGGTGTGCAGCCAGACTGGTTTTATCCTCTTCCCCCAGCAGAAATTCTGGGGTGAAAGCAGCAGTGGGACTGTGTGCCAGGATGGAGAGAGGAGGGAGGAAGTGGCAAAAGGAGTCACACATCACAAGCACCCCTGGGAAAAGCCTCTTTTATTTGTTAAGAGAGCGGTGGGGAGCAGAGGGAGAAGGAGGCAGGTGGCACAGAGCACTGCAGCGGCTGTCACGGAGTGATCCTGGAGCTGAGGTGAGATGGCAATGCTGAGATGACCCTCAGTCTACCCTGGAAGCCGGAGTTCACACTGAGGAAAGGGAGAGAAAGAAAAAGGTTGGGTGTGGTGCTCACCCCAGCCCAGGTTTGTCCACCAGCCTGACGGGAGGCTCTGGCAGCTGGACACAGCTCCTGCCCAGAGCCACCCCACCATGTCCCGGGAGCAGCCGGGTGCTCCTGAGCCCCTACCGTAGGAGACGGGGATGGCGGGCGGTTTGGAGAGACATTTCATGCCGCAGAAGGACCGGCAGCACTTCTTGCGGCGGGGGCAGTGGCGATCGAGGAGGCATTGGTTCGGAGGTTTGTGCAGAGCGCAGGTGAAGCGGACGGGGGGACAGGACCAGGCGCTGCCTGCAAGAGGAGGGACTGGTTTGCGCCAGGGCACCTGAGGGGCACTGGGGAGATGGTGCGCGGCAAACATTCCTCTCCTCTCCTCTCCTCCTCTCTCCTCCTCTCTCCTCCTCTCTCCTCCCCTCTCCTCTCCTCTCCTCTCCTCTCCTCTCCCACAGGATCCATGTAAACATGGCTCCTTCCCAGCCCCTGAGCTTTTCCTCCCCAGGAGAAGGCCCTTCCCTTATCCCAGGACATCTCGTACCTGTTGGCAGTTCTGCCCAGAGGACGAGCATCCCCACCAGGAGGAGAGCAGCCACTGCCTTCATGCTGCCGTGTCCCTGCGAGGTGCGTGTGTGAGAGGTGGGGGACACCAACATTTAAACCCTTGGGGAGGAAGGGGGTGGGGAGCAGGGCTGGGCACCTGCCAGTGTTTGTACCTTTCTCCTCTGCCTGTTGTATTGTGTTTTCCAGAAAAGCCTTTTGCGCAAGATTCAGATGTGATTGTTTGATTGCTCAAAACGCAGCTATTCCATTGCACAACCGACCCCTGCAGCCACATTGGGGGCTGAGGGACAAGCCAAGGGGAGATGAGCCAGGGCATTGTCCACCCTGACAGGCTGGAGGCAGTGGAGCTGGTTTCCCTGGGCAGGTGCCTTCTCCAGGTATCCTTTTCCAGGGGAAACCCTTGTGGTGGCTGTGTTCCCTTCTAGGGGTCTGTTAAATGGTTTTCCCTTTGTACTTCGCTTGCACATGGTCCTGCAAACCAAACCTTACAGCATGAGGCTGCCTGTGCCTTTCTAGGGATGATCCCACAAGTTTTTTCCTGGAGGTAACTCGCCCCAGCCCGAAATCCTCCTTTCTCCTCCCCCACTGGGAGTATAAGTTGGTGTAGGGAAAACAGCTATGGCTTAGCCAAAGGTGAGTCTTTCTAAAGCTCTGGGGAGGGGGTCACCTGAATCCCAGTATCTTCTCTGGGTGGCTTCTGTCATATAAGAAGCAGGTTGGTGCTGGAAGAAAGTGGCTGACCCCTCTGGGGTAGGAGAATCCACTCCTTACAGACCTGTCATCAGCCATGATGCAGCACAAGGACAACTTGATTGAGCCCTAACTCTGATGGCTCTAAGGATTAGGGACTGTAGTCCTTGTCTGGATGGCAAAGATCCCACCACCCATTTCTCCCTCCCAAGGAAACTGTAACCCTGCCCTGGCCTCCAGGCAGATCTGTTTTCTTTAGGTGCCCTTGGGCAATGGGAAGTTACTCCATTTCCCACCAATTGGTCAATGTCCCCCTCAGCTTGTGTAAGGGGTTCCTGGAACATTTCTATGGGACTTCTGTGGCTGGCAGGTGCCCAAGCTGTCCTGGAAACAGGCTCTGGGAATGCCTGGGGAGGGGAAGGCTCCCACATCCAACCTCCCCGGTCCTGCAAAGGGCAGCTGCTGATCTCACAACCAGGCAGGGACAAAGAGCAGCAAAAGCCCAGTATCACCACTGCATGCTCTGTGCAGCTCCTGAGCCCCTCAGAACTGCACTGATCCAGCCCCTGGAGCTGCCACTTTCAATCCAGGACATGGTGGGTGTCTCTTTGTGCCCTTTCCTGCTTTGATTCTCATTTTCAAGTTGCAACAGGCCATGTTAACTGGACCTCAACTAACTCAGTATCTGTAAATCATTGTCCAATTTCCCTGTTGACTCTGTGGCTGCATTTAGCTCTTTGTGAAGTCATTTATTAAATAATGTGCAGAAAATATAGCCAACCCAAAAAGATTTTCTGGGCTGTGCACCAACAATGTAGCACTTTTAATGAGAAATACAAGCACTGGATTAATTTTTAAGTAATCCATTGCCATTCAGCTGCTGCTGGGGCCGAAGAGGACAATGCTGTTCTCCCAGCTGGTGCCAGAATCTGGCTGAGGTAGTGCTTGGACCAGTGCCTGCAAGGGAGGAGAAAAGATCAAGGACCAAGACTTGGATTAAGCTGAAGAGAAGATGCGGGGGGGAAGAAGAAATTACCTGAAGAACATTCTATAGTGCTTTATTCATAGCAGGGAAAAAAGTGTGAACACTTTTTGTTGCAAATTCCCATGGAGTGACCAGAACCCAGTATTTATGGGCACAGGATTGCCTCATGTTGCATTTTGTTACCTGTGCAGCACTCCCCAGAGCAGTCCCCATCCCACATGGCTCACATTCTTCTCCATGAAAACCACTTTGTGTCCCTTCTTCTGAAGCTGCCCCAGCTGTGCAATGCTTCAGGGCAGATGCTGCATTTTTGCAGCCAGAGCAAGACCCTGCAGTTTGTATTCCCTGGGAGGGAAAAGGAGGGAGACCAGCAGCCCCTGATCCCCCAGCCTTACTCAGGTACACAAAGCACCCCAGGAACAGCTTGTGCCCTGCAAAGCAGCCCTAGTCCCCCATCAGGTGATGCAAACCTTTCAGCCTGATGGTGAGCTCCATCCATCCGTCCATCCATCCATCCATCCATCCATCCATCCATCCATCCATCCATCATCCATCCATCCATCCATCCATCCATCCATCCATCCATCCATCCATCCATCCATCCATCCATCCATCCATCCATCCTTCTCTCCATCCCTGCTGGCTCATGGCTCACGAAGCTCCTCTCGGCTCCGGGCCGGCTCCAGCCGCTCGGGGTGCCCGGGAGAAGGGAAGAGGGTGCCCGCAGCTCAGCCTCAGCCTCCTGTCGCTGGTGTCTGGTGCCACCTAGTGAAGTGTCACTGAGGAGGCTCTGCAGGACCACGCAGGCTCGGCCTTGCTCCCGTGTAATGCCACGGGAAAGGGCCCTGTGGGATCTGCCTCTGCAAATACCAAGTGTGTACGGATCTCTAAGTGGGACCTGCTCCGTGCACAGGTACCCCCAGCCCAGCACTCCCAGCCAGCTCCAGCCCAGGGATCCCAGAGCAAGAGAAAACCACAACTCTGCACACGCTGCCTGTGCCGCAAGCAAATGGAAAGAGAGCTGTGGTGTGAAAAATAACGATTGTTTATTTACAGAAGAGCAGCAACAACAGTGAACTACACCATGTATTTAAATGGTAACAATCCCTAGAACAACTACTATAAAACATATTTACGTAAGAGCCTATATAACAACTGTGCATGAAACATATTTACAAAGGACAGCAACACTCTCCAAAACGTAGATATAGAAGACTACTGAAGAACACTGTACATATTTCCCGGAGGGCGGTATCCCTGCCTGGCATCTCTGCCAGCGCTGGAAGCAAGTGTCCTGGTGACTGCAGTGGGGCACAGAGCGCTGTTCCCTGTGCCCCAGGCTGGCACACGCGGGCAGAGCGGGGCTCTGCCGCCAGCGCTGAGCCTGCCTGGGGCTGAGGGCGGGCCCCGGGCAGCGGGAGCCAAGGTTGGCCCAAAGCCAGCACAGGACAGGCTGGGTGTGCTGGGGGTTGTGCTTGTGCTGCCAGAATCCAGGGCCCCTCCCTGGCCCCGCGTCCCTGAGCGGGACCGGCCAGCCCAGCCCAGCCCAGCCGGGCGGCCGGGGACCCGCTGTGGCTGTGGGTAGGGCATGGCTGGCACCTGCCTGTCCTGCTGCTGGGGTCCATCTTCATCCCGAGACCATGGCCTCCTTCCTCCTCACCTTTCTCATCCACTTCCATGTCTTCAACATAATCCTCCATTTCAACCTCCATCTCTTCCTCTCCAAATCTCCTACATCTGCTTCAATGTTTTACTCTATATCAATCTTAATGTCCACCTCCATCTCCTCCTCAGTGTCTGTGGCAGCCTGCATAGGGAACAAAACCTCAGGTGGGGTCCCTGTCCCACACATCCCCACAGAGCTCCAGCCCACCCAGGAAGTCCAGGGGTGTCCACCTGCATGGAATGGCACTGTACCCTCATTGGGACAAAAGTGATCCTCCTGTAGGGCTGGATGGCAAGGTCCAGGCAGCAGGGACTGCTCAGGACTGATGACAGTGTCAGGGACCTGGCAACAAGCAGGGTGACAGGGATGCTCTCAGAGCAGGGTGCAGGGTGGGGTGACACGACGGCCAGTGGTTGGTTTGTGCTCTTTGCTGGGAGAAGAAAGGTTCAGCTGGAGCACTTTGTGTGCAGTGATAATGCACAGGAATTCAATTATAAACTCACTCTGCTGTGTGTGATGGGTGCCACCCTGAATGGTTTTGCCTTGGAATGGACCCTGAAGATCATCTTATTCAAACCTGAGCTGCCTCTCCCCTGACGAGGTTACTCAGAGTCCTGTCCACCCTAGCCTCAGATGTTCCCAGGGATGGGGCATCCACAGCTTCTGTGCACAGCCTGTGCCTGTGCCTCACCACCTTCAGTGTAAAAAACCAGCTTCCTTTTAACCCAAATCAGCGTCCTGCAGTTGAAAGGCATGCCCCCTTCTCCTCCACCACAGACCCTGTTGAACACTGTCCCCATCTTTCCTGTGGGACCCTTCAAGCCCTGCATGGCTGCAGTGAGGCCTCCTCATGGCCCTTTCTTCTCCAGGCTGAGCATCCTCAACTCCTTCAGCCTTTCCTCAGAGAAGGGGGGCTCCAGCCCTTGCAGCACCCCCATGGCCTCCTCTGCACTCAATCCAACAGCTCACAGGAACTCAGGACCCCAGAGCTGGAGGCAGGGATGGGTCCTGGCAGGGGCTGCAGCTTCATGGGGAGCAGAGGGGAATTTTGTGTTACCCTCTGAAAGGAACTATGTGCACTCTTGTGCTGAGGGATAAAATCAAGAGAATGGAGACTGCCCTGGGCAGAGTCCTGCTGTCAGTGGCAGTTCTTTGTGAGGTCTGCAGGGATCCCTCAGGAGCAGATCCCAGGTGTGCCTTTGCCTCAGCACCCACCCCAGGGCAGCTGCAATGGGCACCTTGCCCAGGCTGTGGCTCCATGCCCAGCACAGCTCTCAGCTCCCGTGCTCCCACAAGCAGAGGCTCCAAAGCAAACCCTGCCCGTGCAGACACGGTGCCTGTGCCACACTGGCTCCCTCCAATTGAGGCAGGGCCTGTAGCACCCTGGGATGCTACAGAACACAGATTTTCCCAAAGGATTTCTGGATCCTGGGGACAGGATCACTGTAAAAGCCACTTCTGTCACAGTGCAGCTGAAAGGAGAGGGACATGTCATACAAATCTTCAGGGTGTTTATTGTCAGGATAGAAATTCCTTTATATAAAACATGAGTTTAAAAATAGCACTACCCTGCTCTCAGAATTAAATATACATATATATATACACACACACATAGATATTGATAGAAAGAATAATTACCATTTTGCTATGTGATTATAAAACCAAACAAGATTAATACCAATTTCCAAACTATTCTGCCAAACCAGGGCAAGGGGATCTAAGATTTCCTGCCACCCACCTTCCCATGGGAGCCCACCCAGGCACCACACTGGGAGCCAGATGGGCATCAGGCATCCCCCGTGCTGCCTGCACCACCCAGCTGTCCTTGCCCCACCACTTGGCAGCAGATACTGAGATAACAGAAGCTCTCAGGGTGACACCACTGCAGGTTTTTTCTCTTGCAAAGCAGCCTGCCAGGGCCCAGGGGGACTGTGCCATCCCAGTCACTCTGGGGGACACAGGTGTCATGTCTGTCCAACGACCAGCCTGCCCACATATTTGCTCCCCTTCACCCCAAACCTGCCAAGGAGCAACAACTGAACACCTTGGCTTTGCAGCAGGGGCTTTGTTCAAGTTCTTTTTTGTGTGTTTTCAGGATTTGGGGGGTTTTTAAATACAGTCCACGCCCCCCTGGGGATTTTGCAATACAAGAACAAATGCTGATGCTTTATGATAACCTAGCAATAACAATGCCATGTAGCTACTGTACATCCATCCCAAGCACTGCAGCCCTCTGCCAGGATCACTTCTTGTTGGCAATCTGCTTTTCCAAGTCTTCAAGTCTTGCTGTCATCTGAGCAAGTGAACGTGCTAAGGAAACAGCGTGAGCCAGACAGTCTGCTGGGCAAAGGGCTTTATCCCCTTAAAAGAGACTAAAATTTTCCCCACTCCCATTTATCTATCCCTCCCTCCTCCATGTGTGCTCGGTGCTTGGCTGTTTTGCACCCTGACAAGCCCAGGCATCACCCCAAAGGATATTTTTCTCGGTCAGGCTCTGCAGGATGGCCACGGTGTTCGTCTGGAACTGCACCAGTGCCTCGCACTCACACGGGCTGCGGATCTCCGTCTCTCCCTTGCCCTCCTCTGTGACAGGGGGATTTGGCTGCAGTCAGACCATGGCCCCACGGTGCCTGCTCTCCCTTGCTCCCAGACAGGTCCCACCGGGGCTCAGGGCTCTCCCCACCATTTTGCCCTCTTTTTTCAGCCTCCCTGCTTTCTGTCAGGCTGCCCTGCTGATCCAGCAAGCTCTCTGCCAGGCATCCCACACAGCTGTCATCTATGTGGTCACAGTGTGCCAAGGACAGCCTGAGCTTCACTTTGCCTTCAAGCTGGGGTGGCAGGGGGCACATTAACTCCATATCTGCAGCCCTGTGGGGGTCTCAAGGGCACTGGAGAGCCCCAGCCCATCCCAGGGCAGGGAGACCCTCACAGTAACCCTGCACCCAGCAGCAGCAGAAGCACAGGTCTGAACACAGGCCACCTTCAGAGCATCCTGCAAGACAGGGTGCCACTCCCAAATTCTGCCCATGCAATGGCACAGGGGTGGTTGCTCACATTAATACTTTTGTATTTAGATTTTTGAATTAATTCTCCCAGCTTCACCTTTTCCTCTTCCAAATCCCTCCCAGAGACCCATATTTATACCCACAGCAGCCTGAAGAGATCCTGGGACAGCCTAGGCTCACAACAGCCCAGCTCAGCCTTGGGGTACTTGACACAGGGTGACACACACACACAAACCATCCCACAGGCTCTCTAGGGACAGAAGAGCTGGGGGTCAGGTCCTCTGGTGTGGCCAGGAGCACCCACCTGGGCAGATATTGAGGGAGAAGTTCTCCACAAGGTGGGTCATGGTGGTGAAGTCTGCTGAATAGGAGAAGTGCTGTTCCACTGGCTCGGAGGCGATGGCTCTCAGCTCCTCTTCCACAGCTTTCCCAACACCCACGGCAAACATGACAATCCCTGCGTGCCAAGGACAGCTCCTGAGCACTGTGCTGGCCCCAGCAAGCAGCCTCAAGCCCAGAGGGAGCAAAGCCAAGGGTTCAGGATTTTCTCTGGACTTCCCAAATATACAGCAGGTATCTGGGAAGGACAGGCAAGAGCATGGCAGCACTGTGGTGGTGCAGGCTGCTGCATGAAGGACGCTGCTCAGAGCACCCTGTGGCCACAACAGAGAACGTCTGCTGTGGGATGCAGCTCCCCAAGGCTGGATGCTGAAGCTTTTCCCTGAGACAGCCACCCCAAGGAACCATCCCAGAATGCCCAAAACGCTGCAATTTGGGGTTCCCAACACCCCCTGCACCTGATTCCTTTGCTCTCCTGGCCCATTCAGAGATGTCATCCTGGGAGCGTCCATCTGTGAAGACCAGCCCAATTCTGGGGATGTTGTGGGAGAGAGGCCTGGCACCTTCCAGCTCAGAGAAGCTGTGCTCCACCATGTGCTTGAGGGCAAGGCCTGTCATGGTGCCTTTCTCCATGTACTCCACATCCATCACCGCCTTCTTGATCTCGTCGGCGCTGTGGTACTTGTTGAGGGGGAACTCCGTGCGCACACGGCTGGAGTACTGCACCAATCCCACCCGTGTGCCGTGGGGGGACACCTCCAGCAGGTCCACAATACGGTTCACAAACTGCTTCACCAGCTCAAAGTTCTGGGGCCGGACACTCTTGGAACCATCGATCACCATCACAAGGTCGACATGGCCAGCTCCACACTCTGCAGGCACAGGGGGAAGGTGAGAGGGGAACAGCCTGGCCATGGCCACTGTCAGAGTGAAGGAGCCTGGGGCTGAGCTTTGGGGCTTCAGGACACTGTGGGAACACCCTTGAACTGCAGCTGAGAAGGACAGCAGACTATGCTGTCTGTATGTCCTGTATGCCACAGGACTCAGCCCAAAAACATCTGCTGACACACCAACACCCCATGAAAGTTTTTCCTAGGTTTCTCTTTTCCTCAACCTTTCCTTAAAGCTGTTGCATCTTCTGGGCCATGTCTCTGAGGACACAAGCACCCATCCCCACATCAGCCAGGGTGCTCCCCCAGCCACAGCCAGCTCTCCACCCTCTTCCAGCCTAGCTTAGAGTCCCAAATGGGAACAGAACCCCTCAGGCCAGTTTCAGGTGAGCTCTCTCCAAGAGCAAGAGAGATAAGGAGAATGACAAGGGCTGTGTCCCAGTACTCACTGCTGCATGTCTTGCCATCAGCCTGGAGCTGCTGGCCCTCAGGGCACACGCAGTGGTAGGAGCCCTCTGTGCTCACACACTTGAACTCACAGCCGTGATCCACCCCGTTGCAGAGGTCGGTGGCTGGAAGACAAACCAAGGGCATGGGGTTATCCCCACTTGGGATTGTCTGGGAACAGCCCTTCCCTGGAGACTGGGCAGGACAAAAAGGCACGTGCAGCATGCCAGGACCTACCCCTGCAGGACTTGCTGTCGGGCTGGAGCGTGAAGCCGCTGCGGCAGCGGCAGTAGTGCCCGTTGGGGATGCTCACACACTCGTGCTGGCAGCTGTGGTTTCCAAAGCTGCAGTAATCAATCACTGAGGAGACAAGGAGAGCGATGGCAGAAAGGAAAAGACAAGGAGAGAGAGAGAAGGGGAAGCAAATGAAGGAGGGACAGGGAGGGAGACAGTCTCTTACAGGTGCAGCTCCTCTTGTTGTGGCTGAGGTAGTAACCTGCCCGGCAGCGGCACGAGTACGAGCCCCGCACGCTGACACAGTGGTGCTGACAGCCGTGCCTCCCATCTGCACACGCATCGATGGCTGCAGGGGAACAGGACACCCATCACCCTCCTGTCCCAGCCTCCCTGGCAGGGCAGGACTGGGCTTCAGAGCAGCACCGTGAAACAAGAAAGAAAAGTCCTGGTGTGGTGGTCAGGCCAACTAACATGGCTTTGCACTAACATCCAGGGAAAAACACTGCATGCTTTGGTACTGGGATGTGAACCCTCTGGTACTCACTGCCCGGACCCCCTCAGCTGACAGACAGCTGCTTGTGCTCACATAAGTCACGAGTGTCCCACCTCAGAGAGGATTTAGCAATGTTTAGGCTAGGATTTAGCCGTGCTGAATGTCTGCAGTCATTACAGACCTGGGAGGTAGTGGGCCCAGTTAACAGAGCACCCTGGTTCCCTGAATCGTCTGCTGTGTTCCAGCTTCCCTGCATGGGACCCAGAACCACAAGCTCCCAATGAAAGTTCAGATAATAAAAAGGGTTTTTACGGGAACAGGTCTTTCCATCCACATTGAGCCTGTAGCCTGGGTTGCACTCGCAGTAGAAGGAGCCAGGGGTGCTAACGCAGCTGTGCTGGCAGCCATGCTCCCGCTCCACGCACATGTCCACCCCTGCAAGACAGAACGGGCATCAGAGAGGCCCACAGGCACACCAGACACATGGGGACCCTGCCTCTGGCATATGCCCTGTCCCCGCAGCAGAAGCCAGTGTGACAACCCACACAGCCCTTGCCCTGCTAGTCCCAGTGCTCACTCACTGATTCCCAGTGCACACAGACACTGTGCAGTGCCCTGTTCTGGCACCTCGCTGGGGAGGCTGCTTCCCCATCCCTGCCTCTGGCATGGGCAGCCACCCCAAACACCCCTCTGAAGGTCACCTGCTGGCCTGGCTAAGGAGCAGACAGCAGGGCACCCCCTTGCCATTCAGCAGCAGCAGCTCTCACCCACCGCAAAGCTTATCCTGGAACTGCTTGGCAAACTGCTGGATGAGCTCAAAGGACTCCACCAGGAAAACGTGCTCCTCCAGTGGTGGGGAGGCCATGGCCCGCAGAGAGTTCATGTCTGCCCTCTGGATTCCCACGGCGTAGATCTCGATGCCAGCGTTCCGGGCCTGCGTGGCCACCTCAGTGACACGGTCCTGGGGCCGCCCGTCCGTCACGATGATGGCGACGCGGGGGATCCTCTTGTGCAGAGGGCGCGCGCCCTCCTGCGTGGTGAAGGCCACGTTCATGGCGTACTGGATGGCCAGCCCCGTCATGGTGCCCTGGGCCAGCGGGATGATGCTGTTGATGGCCCTCTCCATGTCTGCCCGTGTGAAGAACGTCTTGAGGGAGAAGATGTTCTGCACCTGGCTGGAGTACTGGATCACCCCCACGCGTGTGGCGTTGGGGCCCACGTCCAGGTTGCTGATGATGTCCATCATGAACCGCCGCATGGTCTCGAACTCGAAGGGGCGCACGCTGCGGGAGCTGTCGATCACAAACACGATGTCCAGGGGGCCCGTCCTGCACTTCAGTGCTGAGGAGAAGGCAAAGAGAAGGCTCAGTCCTGTGGCTGTCTGCAGGGAGCAGAGAGATCTCTGCCTGCCGGCTGGCAGCTGCTCGTGAGGGATGGGGAAAGTGGGTTTGGGCAGCCCCCACAGACCGGCTCCTTTCCACTGCCCAGTAAATCCACAGAAGGTGGTGGCAGAGCAGAAGCAGGGCCAACAGGCTGGGGAGACATCCCCTGGCTGTGGGTTGTTGTGGTTGTGGTTTTTTAAGGGCAGAAAATGAGACAGTAATAAGCAAAGTTAAAGGCATGCACTTGGTGGAGGTTGAGCCAAAGAGCTTCTCTTGAGTGTAAGGATGCTACTTCCAGTGCAAACTGAGAGAGTGTTCAGCAAGTGAAATGCCAATGAACATATTTTGCTTGGCTTGTGTGCACCCAAGCCTGGGAGAACTGGGCCCTAATCACAGGGACACACTTTGAGTCTGTTTGGGATGATGCCAATTTCAATTTCTCTGAAGGTCTCTGAGACACACCATTTCTCTGTTTGGTGCCTTCACTGTTTTTAAACTAAAACTTATTTAGATCCCTCTGTCATGGGAGCAGAGAGGCTGGTACCTCTGGATTTGCTTTGTCCCCTGCACCTGGAGAGTCAAGCAAGGAGGCTTCCCCTCACAGATGTGCCTCCTGCCAAGGTCACAGCCCATGGCTTGGAGGGAGACAAGCCCTGGGCAGGGCTGTGTCACAGCTGAGGAGGTGCCCAGAGCAAGCAGCAGCAGAGAAATCCTGCTGGGGGCCAGGAGGTTTGTGTCCCACTACTGGGGGATCTTCCATCCTCCTGGGGATGCTCCCAGAGAAGAGGCATCGTGTCCCCCTGTGTCACACAGCAAATTGTCCTCCAAGGGCTTCACTGCCTTATGTTCTCACTTCTCTCCCCTCCATGCACTCCCCACCAGCCAGGGCTCACCTGCAGGTTTTGGCCTGGCTTCCAGTGTTGTCAGGAGAAGCAAGAAGACAGGGGCAACAGGCAGGAGCTTCATCATGGCTCTGTGAGACCACTGGTGCAGGGAGAAGACAAGGTGCAATCAGTGCTGAGGGTGAGCCACAGGGCAACATTCTCCCATGGTGGGTGTCCCCAGATAGTGCCAAAAATCCTAAACAGCAGCAGTTTTGACAGATCCATCCCCAAACTTCTCTGAACCCCCATGGAATCTTTCCTGTCCCAAGGACTGGCAGTCTCAGCACAGCTCAATTTCATTACAGTAGCAACACTCTGCCAAAGGGTCTGATTTTCTGCTCTGGGTGGAGCTGGCCATTGGACAAGTCTTATTCTCACTTGCAAACCAGGCAGATGGGATGTTCAGCCAAATGCTTTTTCCCTGACTGTGTGGCTGCTCTCTGCAGCCAGTGGAGAGTGGGAAAGCTGCACACAGGGCTGCAGAGCACCAGCCCTCCTGATACTCCTGCACGGGAAGAGAAGCCCCCAGATGAAACGCTAGCACAGATAAAACCTGCTCAGGAGTCTCTCAAAGTCACTGGCAAAGACCATTTTTCCAAGAAGCTCCATTCTCTGCCTGTTTCCAAACTCCCTTGGGAGAGCAGGAGTGCCTGTGCAGGTGGGCTCCCACCTCTTCCCCTGGGCAGGGGAAGCACTGCCAGCCTGCTGCTCTCCTTCACATCACCTCGGGGTCCCCACCACTCTGCCACCAGAACTCTGCAGCTCTCCCTGTCCTAAAGGTTTTTCTAAAGGATACTCGGCGCCTTTCATGTCTTTAAAGTGGGATTATTGGGGGAAAAAATATATTTAAACTTGTTACCCAAAACCTCAGCTTGTCACTTCTCTCCCTTCCTGCCCATCTCTGTGTTGTCTTGCCTTGCCTTGCCTTTCCTGGCTCCTGCAGGGACATGGATTTATTTAGTTTCTTTTTATTACAGCTCTGGTTGGAAACCCAAAGTGCTAGGGATGGAAATGCCACAGATAATGTGACTCTCCCCAGGAGATGTGCAACGCCAGAACTGGGCCCAAATACTGGAAGGGTGCTTTTAATAAAAAAAACACACAGAAATTCATTTTATCGGTAGTTATCAGCCAGTATTTATTTAGCCACAGGAGGTCTCAGTTGTAATTCATCACCAGGGTTGCTGTTTAATTGCTCTGTGGTTACGTGCAGCCCTGAACACCGCGTCTTTGATAGCAGGGACACTGATAATAGGTTTCACAGCTGCATCTTAAAACTGTCTCGGGACTCAGTGTTCACACCTGGAAAACTATATTAAAGAATTAGGACAGAAAAGGGGTACAGGAGGATACTGGGATCCAGAGCACCCATCTCAAAGTATCCTGTCCCTGGAGGGGAGCAGCCTGGGACACAGTGACTCCATAGCAGTGCCAGGAGCTCCTGCAGAACCCTTCAGGGGAAGGAGCAGTGGGATCACTCTGGCTGAGGGCATGAGCAGGGCCAGCAGCCTGGCAGGTCTTTTCCAGGGTGCAGAGGTGAGCTTTCCTTTGTGGCCAGGATTGCTTGGACACCTGTGTCCCCTCACCACGTGCAGGCAGAGAGGCACACGGTGCTCCTCCCCCAGCTTTGTTTCCCCATTTATTTAGCAGATTCTTTTTCTAGAGCTGTTTGTTTCCTGGGAGAAAGCACTCACAAACCACTAAATATTTTTGGGACAGCTATGCCACTTAGAACATTTCTGCAGCTCTCTTCCCTCCACACCTCTCTGCAGAGGCAGGCTGCTATGGAGCCTGTGTCTCACAGCATCCAGGGAGTTTCAAAGACAGCCCAGAGGGAGGAATGAGCTGTCGGGCCAGGAACCAAGAAGGAGAAAACCAGTTCACGACTGATCTATTTTTAACAGCATCTCAGCTTTTGGCTGAAGTCTTGGCTCTCCCCACGGCTGGAAGGGCTGATGCTGCCTGGACAGGGCAGGGCATGGCAGCTCAATCATATGCTGGTCCTGGCAGCAGAGACCAGGCTGGGACACTGTCCTGGTCCCTGGTTCAGTTTAATGCCCAGTCCTGCCCCAGCAGCAAAGGGATGGGGAAGCAAAGATGATGGGACGGATGTCCCCCAGTATCTCTCCCACCATCCCACACTTGGCAACTTCCCTCTAGCCTCACTTCCCTGGGGCTGACTTGCATCCCTGTGGAGGGGCTCCTCACCCCCTGAGGGATGGCACACCACCCCCTCCAGCCCGTGCAGGGTGGGAGGGACGTGGGTGGGAAGCGAGCGGCTGGCAGGCAGGTGCTGCGAGGCCAGGCAAACACGGCCGGCTGCAACGCCAGAGACCTTGAGATAACACCGAGCTATAAAGGAAAAAAACATCCAGGCAAGGTGAGTGCTGCTGCCTGGGCTGGCTCAGCCAAACCCTGCAGATGAGCTGAGAGGGACACTTGGGCCATTCCTGACATTTCTGAGCAACACAATGGGAGAAAGAGTTCTTGCTTTTCACTGCTGAAGGAGATGCTCAGTACGTGATGCAAGGAGGGTGACCAAGGGGAGAGCCACATGTGAGAACAGAAGGGTCACCTCCTCTTGACTCTACACGTGATCCCAGCCAAGGAGGACGTGGAGATGGATCCCCAGAGACAAACAGGTAAGCCAGCACACCTTCCCTGGGCACCTCCACTGGCAGTGCTGCTCCCCAGGGCAATTGCATCCCTCCCTGCTCCACCACTTGTGTGTCTGCTCTCCCTGCCAAATGCTGAGTCTCAGGAAAAACAGCCGCTTCAGGTTTCAGCGTGGCCTCCTTGGCAGCTCTCTCCTGGCTACAGGTTAACAGAAATGCTCTGAATATTCCCCTTCTGGTTCATCCAGATGGCGGCAGGTTGGACCTGGGCACAGCCTGCCTTGGGCAAAGCCAGAGGGCTGGGCATGGTGGGGAGCAGGGTGAGGAATGCTGCCAGCTCCCTGCCCTCCTTGCTGTTTCAGGCATGGGGGCTTTCTGTACTGAGCTGTAGAGGGGATGAAGCAGATGGAGAAAGGAGAGGTGGCAGTGCATTCACACACTGGGAAAAGCCCTAGTCATAGTGTCATGAGGAGGAGAGCAGGTTGTGGACCAGAGCTATGGAGCCATGCTGGCTCCAGACTCTGCAAAAAGCCAGGACAAGGGATCACCATGAGTTGCAAGGAGTGGGGAAGAGCTGGGAGCCTGTGAGCAAGCACCAGCCTAGCCAGAGGGGTGTCCCAGGCAGCAGGGCTGTGCACAGGAGGAGGCACACACACAACAGGCACACGTGGCAGGGTGCAGGGCACTGATGCCACATGTGCTACCAGCTAGCAACACCTATTTCTGTGCTGGAAGCCTTGGCCAGTGGTGGAACAGTCCTAGACATGATGTTGCTGAGGTTCACCCTCCTCATCTGCCTCTCCACACACCCTCCTCTGCTCTGCAGAGCTTTTCTTTATGGAGATCCATCTGGGCAGTTTTGAGAAATTCAATTCCACCAGTGTTATTTGATGGAAGTGTCAAAAAAGTCAATCAAAATATGGCCAGGAGTCCCAGCCCTGAGTCCTTTCGCTTAGGACACCTGAGTTCTGCCAGGACAGCAGCAGAAAGTACAAGCTTTCATCCTCAAGCTGGAGGATGGGGAGAAAAATTGTGATGCCCTCAGCAGGATAGCAAGTCATCATCCTTCCAATCCACGCCTGAGAGAAAGGCTGCCCAAAAATGCATGTGGGACCAAGGGAGGAAGACTGCTGTGTTTTGCCTCAGGGGACAATGAAGCAACCAGAGCTACCTGCAGAGATGCAGATAACTTGCATCATCCTGGAGGCACCTCTCAATGCCAAAATTTATTGTAGAAACATGGATGAATTGCTGGCACATTGTCCATGTACTTGCAAGACCTGCAAGCAGTGTGAAAGGATGAGGCCCAGGACAACCCTAGAGCTGGATCCACCCTCTCCTGAAAAGTTGCCCAAAGGTTGGTTTCTCCCAACATAATCCTCAATCTCAGGTTGCTCTCTGCTTGCAGATGCCCAGCTCTCAGTGCTACCTCTGCTGCTCACAAGCACTGAATCCCCCCTCAGGAGCATTTTACAGGCAGCACTGACCTTACACTCAATCACAGCTCCAAAATCTCAGTTCTCATCCCCCCCCCAGCAGCTGGGTGACAAAAGGAAAATCCCACCAGAGGACAGCAATGCAGAACAAGGAAGACTCAGGAACCACAAACACATCAAGACCATGGAAATGGCATGAATTTCCAGCCCAAAAGGGGGTTTTCCTCCCATTTAAGGACTGATGTGTTCTTGGTTTTTCCCAAACTCATGTGGGAGAAGCAGAGCAGACTCTTTCCAGGACATCTCAGAGCTCTCTGTTACAACTCCATGGCAGCTTTACTGGGCCAAGTGCCACCTGGCAGGACACGTTGTTTGAAAAACAAGGCTGTGTCTCTCCAGCAGCACATCAAGGCTCCAAACCCAACAGGAGCAAATCAGCAGGAGTGCTGTAACAGGAAAACCTTGCTGGATGCAGAAGGAACTTCTCTTTTGCTCTGCTTGCTCCCCACAAAAGCCTATTCCCCATTTTATGGGACCCACTCCTGTATATTCACAGGGAGGGCAGGAGGAAGATGGGGTTTTTGACCAGGTCCTTTGCAGTAAAAGATGTTTTTAACTCACAGCTCATGGACTCATACAAGCTTTATACTGTAACGTGACATTTGAAGTCCTCTTGGGAAAGAAATGCTGGGTGTAGCAAAGGACAGAGCATCCCCTTCTAGATGTTCTCCACAACAGCACACGTGGTCTTTCTCTGCCATCAGTCTATCTCTAAAAGACCTCCCAGGGCTCTGCCACTCACCTGGCAGGAAAGCCTCTTGCCCAGACAGCCCTGCACTGAACCTGGGCTGTACCTGGGCTGCTTCTACAGCTGCCATGAATAAAAACCACATTCACTTGCAAATTAAAATGTTAAAGATCTAGCCAAGAGGAAAACACGGCTAGAGGAAAACACATCTGCCAAATCTCCTTGTTCAACTAATCGTGTCAGAGATGGCTCCTGTTTCAGGACTGCTGGTGCCATTTCTATGTTCCTCTCTGTTCCATTCAAGACCTTTAGGCTACATTAGTCCCCTGAGCTGCATAACAGGCAAACTCGGCCCATCTCCTAATTGCTATTTTCAACAAAACTGGAACATTCTGATTCTGATGAGGAGCAATCAACAGGGGACAGATCCACCTTGCTGACTCTCCTTAAAAAGCAAAAGCTCTTCTGCAAACAGGTCCTTGGAGGACAGCTGAGCTGGGCCAAGAGACTTCAAGCTTTGGAGAGAAGGATGTCCTGACCATCCAGAAGCTGATGCAGCAATCCATTGACCAAGTTCTTGTTTGGGGAGGAAGGTGTTAGCATTTTTCTCCGCAGAAATATGCATGTTCAACCACAAAGGAAAAGAGTCACGGCCCAGATCTCCTACTGGGCTGGTGCAGAGTTTGTTAGCTGAGCTCCTGATTCAGCAGAGCTGGTATGAGATTGATAATTACTAGCAGGACAACTGTCTCCCAAATCTGCTCAGACCACTATCCCCAGCTGACCTCCAGGAAGTTTACATGGCACAGACAACCACAGAGACCGCCTGCTATTCCAGCCCAGCAATCACAGATTCATTGCCTGACCTCCTTCTCTAAATCTTTATATCATATTTCTCACTCTAGAGATGTGACTCAATGTGTTGGCATAAGAAAACACGCCAGGAGAATATTCTTGTGCCTCTCCCCTTTATCCTACCCATCCTGCTATGTGTTTAATTGAAATAGCAGAAAGTGAGAAGCGTTTGGCGGCTGCAGAAAGGCACGCCGGGACTTTTTGTCCCTCCTCAGAACAGAAAAGCAAGCTTTGTGTCGATACTTTTCACAGGGAGAAACTCAAAGGTAGCACAGGAAATGTCTCACACCTAACTTCACAGCTTCCACATCCCTCTGGCAGCAGGAGATCTGCTATCCTGGGACTGGGATGCCGTCACCCCTTAGGAGATGCACCAGGGAAGAGCTTCCCCAGCAGTGCAGTGGGCTGTGGCCTCCCTTCTGCCCACGCTGAAGAGCAGGAAACCCCAAGTCCAGCTGCAGGTGTACGAGCTGTGAATTCCCAAAGCGTTTTTCCATGTGTGGAGCTTGCCTCATTTTCCAGCCCAGACAGAGCAGAGCCTCTTGGACAGAGAGCTATCTCTGCTGTCAACAGATCTGTTCCCACTGGTTCCTGCCATAGACCATGGACTCCTATGGGTCTACAGGCTGCACTCAGAGACTCCTGAACTTACACATTGGCAAAGCACAACACAGCCCAGAGACAGAAAGGCTGAAGTCTGGAGAGAAACCACGGTACTGCCACCTCTCTGCAAGGGACAGCAGCTGAGCCCTATGGATTTCCCTGAAGGACCAGGCTAGGGACAGATTCATGTGTGCAAGCAGGGTCTTGCAAGGAGAGAGGGTAAGAAGTTTGCAGATAGACAAAGACAGAATACTGGTGGGGAAGATTGATTCTGACTCAAGTAAAAAATATCAGCAAGGACAAGCTGTGTGAGAACCATGAAAGATTCAGGCGCAGGATAAGACAGAGCAGTCTGGAGCATCCCACATGGAAATGCTGCCACTGCTGTGGACCAGTCTCTGGAGTCTCCTGAGCACACACCTCTGTACTCTCTGATGCTTGAACAGAGCTGGTTTAAAACCCTTTCTATTTAGCCAAGACAGGAGAGAACTAAAGCCTTCTGAGAGCTGAAAACATTACCTGGCACCAAAAGGTACATCTGTGCTGTGAGTACCTGCAGAGGGGTGATGTTCACCCGCCCACAGCAGGTAATGGAGAGCACTGAGTCAGGGTCCCCATGCCCAGCGGATCAGCGGAGCCCTTACGGCAGCTGCATGAGCTCCTGGTGGAGCCCAAGTGCTCAATTTGTTACTGTTTGGGCCCAAAGTGGAGAAAACACTATTACTGAGAGGTGTGACAGGAGCCACTCGGCCTCCTGACTCGTCTGGAGGAGACATCTGGCATGAAAGGGCCCAGGTGGGACAGGGGAAGTAGATGACTTTTATAAGTTTCATTATAAGCACCACTCCATCTATTTTTTTTTTTGCCATGTTTTTCTAGGTCCTATTTATTCACTCATGGTAGGGCTTGTCTGTAAGTCCCGTGTGTGTGTGTGTAGATACAAACGCTGCTTATCTCCCCTCCATGTTTCAGCCCTATTCATCAGGCATTTGTAAATGGCATTTTATGAGTGCTGAGTTTTTAACAAGGCAGGCACGCTGCTCCAGAGCGAACAAAGGGGCCCCTATTGGAAACTTTAAAGATGTTTAAACAAAGAGTTCTCTTGAAAACCTTTAACCCCTAACGCCAACCTCAAGGGAAATGCTATGTTATGAGCAATCAGAGCACAAACATCTTCTGTGACCACAGATTGCCTACAAGGGGCTGCCTTGTTGGCCACAGCTCCTCGGCTTGCTGTGGCCTCCAACCAGGGCAGCTCCTGAACCCGTCTTGTAGTGAGCACAGACTGTTTCTTTAATTCTTCAACAACAAATGAAAATTACAACTTCCACAAAAATCAACAACAGCTTTTTCCCGTTGGATGCAGCAATACTCTGCCTGCTTCAATGAAAAGTGTTGTTTTACTGCAAACTCCAAGATCTGTCGTGTGATTTCCAAATGGGAATTTGTATTTTGGATGAGGCTGAATTTATCCATATCCTAGTGGCAAGTATCAGGGCTGAGATCTAAGAGATTTCCCCACACACAGCTTTTTGCTGATATCAACAGCAATCTAATGAATTCCTGCAGAGATCACAAGAATCTGCTTGTGAAATGCAGTTCTAACCTGCACACTCACTGCCTGGGATTAATTGCTCCTGTCCTTGAAAAAATAAAAAGAAAAATCTTTACTATCAAGAGATACTATAGAGGGTCCCATAGGGAGGGATCCAAAAGGGAGAGCTTCATAATAACTTTATAAATAATCTGGGTTTAAGTGAAGCAAAAATCCAATGTGTTTAAGCAAAAGAGGCAAAGCCCTGTGCCTTGTCTCAGAGAGAGAACAGGCCCCTCTCACAGACCTCAGGCCCACTGCACACATCTGGTGGCTTCCATTGGCACGGGACCATTTCCCTGCCAGCCTCCTCAACCACACCAGTTCCCACTCTGCAGCCTGAATGGATTCAGCAGCTCTCTGCATCACCAGGCCACCCTGCAGAACAAGGGGCAAAACCCCAGCAGAGCATGTACCACCACCCCGTGTACCTGCTCAGCTTGGCTTGCATGAACGCGTCCACACAAACACGATGAGTGCACAATAATCTGATTTTCCAGACAAGTTTTCCCATGTAATTGCTTGGAACAGAAGTGCCCAAAGCTAATTTTATCCTGTGAAACAGTTGGAATGATAAGCTGAAGGTGGGTGATTGCTTGTGCAAACGAGTATGCACAGACCCAATTTTCCAGTCGTGCAGAAAGGGTGCGTAACAAACTTAGGGTACAATTCTCAGCTTATCTTCCTGCAGAATCTCGATCTCCTGTTGCTCAGTACGCCTTGCCCAGGTGTACCAGACCTTATTATTCTCTGCTAAGAAATTCTCAGATGTATAAGCAGGGACCTGCCCGACCGGTAGGCAAAAGGTGAGCAGGGCAGGCAGCCTGAGCCATCCTGGCAGCGCAGGAGAGCTCACATCCCTCACACAGCACCGAGGGACCGAGCGGGGACCGCGCTCCGGCTGCCCCACCGAACACACCCCGGCACTGCTGCGGGTCCAAGCCCGTGCAGCCGGGGGTCGGGAAGAATCCAGCCCAGAGATGGGAGGAAAAATCCTTTGGGGCAAAGGTTATGCTCTTCCCCTCCTCCCGGCTTTGCGTTCTGCTCCTGACGCCCAGGATCGCCGCTCCCCTTCCTGCCAGCCCCGCTCCAAGGAAAAGCCCCCTCGGAGGCTGCCAATCTCCACGGCAGCGCTCAGCGCTGCGCACAGCCCCGGGCTGGGATCGGGACTGGGACTGCGACTGGGATCGGGATGGGAACCGGGACCGGGATCGGGATGGGAACCGGGACCGGGATCGCCATCGGGACTGGGATCGCCATCGGGACTGGGATCGGGATCGGGATCGGGACTGGGATCGGGATCGGGATCGGGACTGGGATCGGGACCGGACTCACCCGCACCCTCCTCACCCTCCTCTGGTCTCCCTTCCCGCAGGGGCGGCGGTGCCGGCGGAGCCCCTCACTCAGCCGTGCCGGCC
>VWYI01026686.1:763465-775486 GCA_013399455.1 Anthoscopus minutus
TATTATATTATTTATATCCCTTCTGCATTCACTCACAACATCTTTGCATCCAAAGCCATCATTTAGTCTCCATTAATTCAATAACACAAGAAAAGTATTAGCTCCAGCCTGCATCCCCCCCAGTTAGACATTCCCAGTGATTAGGCTCTTTCCATGAAGTGGGAAAGAAAGACAAAGTAAAAAAAGTCAAGATTATATTAAAATCTGACCCCCCAAGAAGGAAAGGCTAGTGTTCTAACTGTCCTGCAACTCTTGTCTTAAAATCTGCGCAGCCACAGCAGGGACTGGGGTGCTTCCATCAATGCCAGTGGGCTCCAAAAAGCTGCTATTTTTGAAAATCCTTTCCACATTGCAAAAAGACCTTGAGGTTCTGGCTTGAATCTCCAAAATCGCCACTCCCTGGCAGTGACGTCAGACTGCGGCACTGCAATGTAATTAATCCTCCATTAATCCTTGTGATATAAATACTCCTCCGTTATTAGCGAGTATGGAACAGCTCTGAGGCAACGAGCTCAGCCTCCAAGGTGTAACCACCAGACCCCAGCAACCCCAGGAGACAGCTCTGGGATGGGCTGGCTGTGCCTATGAAGCTCTCACCACATCCAGTCTCCTGCCAGGGGCTGCTGGTCCTCAGGTTAAAAAGTTATTTCAGGACTGAATCTCCCAGCCAGGCTGAGCCCTCTCATCACAGCCTCTTTCCTCTGCTCCTGACCCCGTGCAAGGGATGAGTGTGAAAAGCAGATGCCGTGTCTGAAAAGGGAGAGGAAACTTGCACAGAGCTTCCAGGTTAAGGTTTGAAGGTGCTGCTGCCGTTTTCCTTAGCAGTGGGAGTCAGGGGCCTGTGCTGTGGGTGAGTTGTTTAAATAAACCTGTACCCAGGACTTTAGAAATTTCCAAAATATCCATCCCCCTGCACTGGTGTTTTCTCTGCTAGTGCTTTACCCAGTATCAATAGAGGATGAATTTACACCATTCACACAAGTGTAAAGACAGTGGAAATCCAAATAAAACACAGGAAAAGGGGTTTCCAAACCCCTGGCTATGGATTTATTTGTACTGGGCTCCAAAACTGATTGTGAATGCAAACTCTGTTCCCAGCCTGCTGAAACTCCCACATGGCAGTCAGACAGAGGCAGGGTCTGACCGCTCCCTGTGCCAGGGTTCCTGTCCTCCCATCCCTGGGCCATCCTGTCGCTGGTTGGGATCATGGCCACCAGTGGCACCACCAGATGTGGCAGCTGTTGAGGCTGGAACCAGGCACTGGAGGAGGTGCAGGGCAGAGGCTCCCCAGCCCCTCGCTGAGCTCCATGAGCCTCCCAGGCTGCAGAGCTGCCCCCAGTGCTGGTGATCCCCAGTGAAAGTCTCTGCTCTCAGCACAGACATCCAGCCACTCCCAAGCACCTTTTCAGGGTGCTGAAGGGCAGTGAGAAAATGCCCTCTTGTCTCTGCAGGTTTTTCTGTCCCCCACCTTGTGTTTACCTGAGTGGGCCAGGATGGAAGTTAAAGCAGGAGCAGATAAAAGGTGAGCACTGGGCAGCAGCCTTGGACCTCTCCTCCCTCCTTTCCTGCACCATGGAGAGCTGCCCTCTGCAAAGGGGACAGTGAGTCTGTTTATGTTGGTTTGGGTTCCCCAAACTCCATTCCTGCTCAAGCCTGAACCCCCTGAAATCCAGACCCAGGGAGGGCTGGAGCTTGGCCATGCTCTGCTCCTGGCAAAGCTGAGCCTGTGCAGGGGGCTGGACGGTGCTTCTCCTTGTCTCTTCCAGCCAGGGACCTGGGAGAGGCTGGTTTTCGGGTCTGTGGGTACATGGGGCTGGACAGCATGGGCAGCAGCCTGATGGAGACCCAGAAGCTCAGCTTTGAGGAGCAGCCAGATGCAAAGGTAAAGCCTGTGGCTCCCTGGGGCTGTGGGGATCCCCCTCATGCAGGGGCTGGGCTATCACCAGCATCACCCCCACACCCTGGGATGTCACACCCTCCCCATCCTCGGGATGTCACTGTTCTTTCTTCCACTCCCACTCTGCCAGCCTCTTGTGGTGTGTGCAGCAATCCAGGCAGCCCAAAGATCCCCATCTTCCTCTGGAATCATCTTTTCAGGTCAACAGCCCTGTGGCGACCAACATCTGCACAGCTCCCTCAGCCCTGGTTCCTTCTTCTGATGAGCAGCACTGCTGCTTGTCACAAAATGAAAGTCTGATCCTTCATTTGCAGATAAACAGCTAAAAAAAGAGATACAGTTGATCCCAAAGTTCAAAAGCTTCAGCAGAGCTCTGGCATCTTTTGATTGGAGGGGAGAAAAAGGAGAAAAAGCATTATCTGGGGTCCCTGAAGAGTATGGGGTGTGAGGCAGGCCAGGAACCTCACAGAAAGAGCCTTTGTCCACAGCGCTTGCCTTGCTGCTAAGGCACAGCATATCGGCCAGGATGAGGGAAACCATAAACCCAGTGTGATTTCTCATGTTATGTGGGATAAATCACACATGAACATTCATTTCCATAAGGAATACTCTGCCCCCAGTGTAAATAAAGCCTCTGCCGATCCCCAGCTCTTCTTTCCACCTGTAATAACATCTCTGGTCGTTTCTCCCTCTGAATGAACCCAGGACTCGTTGAAAGGGCACTATTATGTCCTCGTGGGGTGGTGAGGAGGGTGAGGATGGCTGGTGGGGCTGGGCTGGAGCTGCTGGCAGCCCCTCTGTGCCCTTGGCAGGGGTTTAGCTGTGCCAAGGCTCTGTACATCTCGGACACGGACAAGCGCAAGCATTTCCGCCTGGTCCTGAAGCTCTTCTTCAGCAATGGGCAGGAGATTGGCACCTTCCACAGCAAACTCATCAAGGTCATCTCCAAGCCCTCACAGAAGAAGCAGTCGCTGAAGAACACAGACCGTGAGTGCAGGAGTGGCTCTGTGGGGAGGGAGGTGGGTGCCAGCCCACCACCAGAATCTTGACTATTTTTTTTACTTTGTCTTTCTTTGCTGCTTCATGGAAAGAACCTAACCACTGGGAATATCTAACTGGGGTAGATGCAGGCTGGAGCTAGGACCTTTCTGTGTTATTGAATTAATGGAGACTAAATGATGGCTTTGGATGCAAAGATGTCATGAGTGAATGCAGAAGGGATATATATGATATATGCTCTCTGCTCACAGCTTGGCCCTGGAGTGGTCCAGGCTGGACCCAAAGCTCATGGGAACTCCCAAAAGAGGGTGTATCTGACAGAGTGATGTCTCATTTCCAAATGGTTCAGCCATCACGAGGTGTAATGCCCAATGTGGTCCCCACACCATGTGCCTCACCTGTGCTCACACAGAGGAAGGCCATGGGGAGGGTGTTGGCAGCTGCCAGGCTGGGTACCCCAGGAACCAGGGCTTGTCCTCACTGGGCTTGCCAGAGCCATCATGCAGTCCTGGCAAGCACTAACCCAGCCACCTCTCCCCACAGTCTGCATCTCCTCAGGCTCCAAAGTTTCCCTCTTCAACCGCCTGCGCTCCCAGACCGTCAGCACCCGGTACCTGTCTGTGGAGGGAGGAGCCTTCATCGCCAGCGCCAGGCAGTGGGCAGCCTTCACCCTCCACCTGGGTAAGGACCCCCGGGGCACACTGATGCCACCATGCCCAGGGCTGACTGCCTCCAGCCCTGGCTCTCCTTGGAAGCAAAAGGCATGGGAATTGGCCTGGGGATGCAGGAATCTGGCTCAGTGTCACCTCCGCCCGGCATTCCTGGCGTGTCTCTGGGTGTTTCCCACTGACTTTGAGGGCACAGAGGCTGTGGCCAGGGCAGCAAGAGCTGTACCGGTCTGGAGGTTCACAAATCCAAGCAAGTGACTTGCCTGGAAGAGCCCAAGAGTATTCCTGCCCACACTGCTTCCAGCAGTGTCCCTGCAAGGCACTGCATCCCCGTCCTGCTCTCTCGTGCTGAGCTCCCAGGGAATGGTGGTCTCTGCAAGCAGCGAGCACGTTGAGAGTAGAGAAAGCAGCAAGAAAGCAGCGGGAGCACGGCCACACCTGTGTCTAGCAAGGTTAATCTGCTCCCCGGGCGCTGACTTTGCCTCTCTCCTTCCCGGCCAGCGGACGAGCGCTGCGGCCGGAGCGAGTTCCCCCTGCGGGAAGGGTACATCCGCTACGGCTCCGTGGTCCAGCTGGTCTGCACGGCCACCGGCGTCACCCTGCCGCCCCTGGTAAGCTCCATCCCCGCGAGTGCCGGGCACACAGACCGGCCGCCCCACGGCTCCGAGCGGCGGTGCCATGCCGGGGATGCTGCTGATTCCCGCAGATCATCCGGAAGGTGATGAAGCAGTATGCCATGCTGGACGTGGATGAGCCCATCTCCCAGCTCCACAAGTGTGCCTTCCAGTTCCAAGGCAGTGACCGCATGTACCTGTGTCTCTCCACAGACAAAGTGATCCAGTTCCAGGTATGGCAGGGCAGGAGCAGGTGAGGACCCCAGGGCACTTGCTGCCATCTCTCCAAACTCCCGTGTTGCGTTGTGTCACTGGGAGGGGTCTTGCGCCCAAACTAAGGCCAGAATCATGGCAAAGCTTTGGTGGGGACACTGAAACTGAGGTCTCTTGAAAGGAATCACGATCTCCATTTCCCCATGAGCAAAGCAGTCGCTTGCTGGAACCAAGACACTGAGGGCAGAAGCCAGGCATCCCAGCCCCATTCCCCACCATCTCCCCTGCCGCGTGTTGGGAGCTCTGACACTCTCCACAGGCGTCTCCTTGCCCTAAGGAAGCCAACCGGGAGCTGCTGAACGACGGCTCGTGCTGGACCATCATCAGCACAGAGACTGTGGAATACACCTTCAGCGAGAGCCTGGCCTGTGTCCGCGAGCCCGTGAGCCCCGTGCCGCTCATCGCTGCCCTGCAGGTAGGCACAGCCACCTCCTGTCACCTGCCTGCCTCCTGCTCAGCCCTTGCGCCCCGGGATTTGGGGCTGTGGGAATGAGATGCACAGGCAGAGCATCCTGTGGGAGGAGTCTGGCTCGCTCCACATAACCCTGCCACACTCTCTGCCGTCACAGCTCACGGGCGGCGGGGACGTGGCCATGCTGGAGGTGCAGGGGGAGTACTTCCATGCACACCTCAAGGTCTGGTTCGGAGATGTGGAAGCAGAGACGATGTACAGGTAACATGGATGAGGGAGCTGGGCAGAAAGCAGGGAACAGCAGCCAGGTGTGGGCTGTGCTGAGCAGATCTGGGAAGGATGTGGCTGCAGACCTTGGGGACAAGGACGCTTGCACTGCCCATCCTGCAGGAGCAAGCAGAGGCAGGGAGGAGTCTGGTGCCTGCTCTCTGCCCTGGCTGCAGTCTGGGGATAGCCATGGGTGGGCAACAACAGGGATTTCAGGGAGCTGTAAACAACCAAGCAACCCTAGCAGAGGGAACTCAAAGACTGGGAGGAGAGAGGAAGTTGGCTGAAGGCTTCACACTGAGCTCCAGGATGGAGGAGAAGTGCAGTCACTCACTGCTGGCTGCTCCTGCATAGGACCTTCCTCAGTTAATTCACGTTTTCCTCTCCTGCACTGCTGCCAGGAGCCCTAAATCCCTTGTGTGTGTCGTCCCTGATGTCTCTGCCTTTGGCAGTGACTGGAGGTGGCTGCGATATCCCATCACGGTCCCACTCCTGCTGATCAGGGATGATGGCCTCATCTACTCCAGCTCGTTCACCTTTACCTATACCCCGGAGCAGAGCTGCATCTCAGGGCAGCAGGTCCTCTCAGACATTCCCCAGGACTCAGACAACTTACTCGACAGCATCCACCAGGAGTTTACCAGGACCAACTTCCACCTCTTCATGCAGACCTAGCAGGCTGGGCAGGCAGAGGCTTGGCCTCACTGCTGGCCTAGGGAAGGGCAACAACCCTAAGCCATGCTGGGGGGCTCATCCAGGGTTTGGGGTGGCCCTGCCAAATGGTTCTCCCCACTCATCAAACACCCACCATGCTCCTGTGATTTACTGATTAATCTCTTTCTCACAGCAGAATCTTACACTGCTGAGATCTCACATGAGAGCATCAATAAATCAGGCTTGAAGGACTCTTTACTGATTCAATTGCCTTTTTACTGACTTGCATGATTTACCTGCATGCTGGCATAGAGCACCACAGCTCCCTCAGTGTCCTCAGTCCATATATTCACAGGCCAGGAGGGGCAGGGACAATGCCCAAATGCAACCTTAAGTGTTACTGATCCATACCAGGAATCCTTGCATCGCTGCTGTATATTTCAGCTCAGCAGGAACTGCTTCCCTGCAGCCAAATACCCAGCACCAGATGTTTTGTTTTTTTATTGGAGGCCCAAATAGGGTTATTCAAGAAGGAAAAGGGAAAAAGAGAGAAAAAAGCTTCAGTATGAAACCCAGCTCCTCCCTAGCTGGTGTGGTTCTGCCAAGCTCTGTTGTTTTATACAATTAGACACACACAGAAATGCAGTGCTGGCATCAGTAGGGAGTTCCTGATTTAGATGCCATAAAAAGCAGCCAGGTTTCCTGGAGCTGGACAGAAGCATTTTGCAGAGTGGGTCTTAAAGACTTTATTTAGATCTCCATGGCATCCAAAGGCCCATGGTGTACCTGGAAGCTTTCTGGTTTGGCAGTCCTGAGCAGGAGTTTGAAACAAGCCAGCAGCCAGACTACAGTGGTAGTGAACCCACCCTGGCCTCGGGGCAGGGGGCAGGGGAACAGGGGAAGCACAGCCCCCCATGACCTGCAGCAGCCCAGGATGCACAGATGCACAGATTACATCCATCTTCTGTGATCTGGAATGTCTCACATGCAGCACTGCTCTGCATGCAGTCCATCCTCAGCCTTGTTGTGTGTACCTCGTGCCACACTGTGGCTCCAGATGCTGAATTTGGGGCTGCAGAGGACTTGCAGCCTCACACCACCCAGCAGGGAGATTCTCAGGCCTGCCTGGAGTCTTGGTCTCCTTCCTCTGCAGCTTGTACCTGTCCCTGGCTCCCACAGGAACACAGGAGCTTGGGTCCCCAGCATCCTGAGCCAGGGCTTCCCTGGGAAGAGCACCTCCCTAAACTCCACCAGGAAATGGGGTTCCTTCTTCCCCAAAACAGGAACCTCACTGAGGGTAAAAACCTGTTGGCAGACACATCTCTGCATCTGGAGCTGCTGTGGAAAAAATGGGAGAATATTACACACATGTCAACAGCCAAGGGCTGGTGGAGGAAAAGGCTAGAGGACAGAGGAAGAGTGAGAAAGAGATCACATGGAGATCCACAAGGGATTCAAAAGCAACTTCCTTGAGTAGATGACAAAGTCCTAATATGCTTGTTAGGTGTTGGGAGCAGAGGTACGAGACTCTCTGCTCCCACTTCTGGAAAATGCTGGAGTGTCTTACACAGGTGTTGGGGCTTCCCCTGTGCTGCTGCTGCTGCTGCTTGGGCCACCCCATCAGCCACACTCACCAATCCCTGCACTCACCTCCCCAGCAAATCCACCCCAGCCCTAATGCACCTGAGGCTGAGATGCAAGAAAATACTTTAATCAACCCTAACAGAGGATCACTCATATTCCCCCAAAAGCATTTTTCCCCCCATCTACTCTGTGAAGAGCTAGAGGGCTGTGAAAGGATGGGGTGAAGCATTTTGGTTGCTGCCTGCATCAGGAGGAGCCTGCACAGGCTCCTCAACCCTCCCTCAGAGGCCAGGGCATAATTCACATTTTATGAATGGAAAGGACCCTGGGTTATATTTAGCACCAACCCAGACCCAAAGGGCAAGAGGAGCATTGCTTATTGAGTTCAGGGGCTTGGAACAAGCCTGCCTTGTTATGTTTACAGCACTTTGCTGGATGGAGAGGCCAAGAAAGCACTGAGTGGCTCATTCTTGAAGCCTGATGGATTAAGCAAACAGCCGCAGTAATTCAAGCCACATGGGGAAAGGGGAAAGGTGGCAGCGGCGGGCTGGGGGGCCTCGAGGGGCTCCTGCTTTCCCCCACCGGCCACAGGCTGCCTTTAATTTGCTTTTCACAGCAGGTCCCACACTGGGAAGGAGGAGCTTGGAGCTCCTGGAGGCGACACTTGCCTGCCACGAGGAACATATGCTCCACGTCGCGCGGCGGAGCTGGGAGCGTGGCAGAAATGTTTATTTGCATAATCACTGATTAACACAAATGTCTCGGACAGGCGCCAGCCAGCCAGTTGCATGTTCTCGCTCAGGAGTCAGCAGCGCCTGTCTCTGCCGGATCCTACAATAACCCAGCATGTGTCCGGGAAGGAAACACGGCTGGTCCCGCCGGCTCCGCCCGCACAGCCCGTCTGACAGCTCTGGTCTGTGCTCCTGAGCTCTGCCTGCAGCTTTTCCCTGTCCCCCCCGGGCAGCCAGAAACATGGGTGGGTGTAAAATCGAGCATGAAAAATCCTTTGCATCGCTCCAAGAGCCGGGGATTTAGGAAAAGCATCGAATGCTTTAGGGATGGATAATTCATGTGTAAGATGTGGCGTTGCACGAGCATCTCCAGGTGATGGTGAGGCTTGAAGGCAGCGGGGATCCCCTGTTCCCAGTATCCAGGGTGCGGCTGGGGCTGCCAGCAGCCCCACCTCACCAAGCAGCCACTTCAGGTCCCAGAGGAGAGCATTACTTTTAAAAAGATCAAGAAGAAAATGAAATCCTGGCTTTCCTGCCATGACACAATATCCCAGGGGAACACTAAGTCCGTTTTGGGTCTGTCTCCCTCGCCGCCTGGGCTGTGCTGCCCGTTTGAAAGAGGCTGCTGCCATCTAGTGAAGCCGGCCCAGCCCAGTGATCGCACTCAGGCCACCTCCGGGAGACATCTTCGGTCCAAATCAAAGAGTTTGGCTGGTTTTTAAGCAGCCGAAACAGCCACTGCACTGCATTTTGCCCCAAATCACACAGCGGGTTTCCCGATGGGTTGCTTGAGTGTTTTCCGAAAGGGGAGGGCAGCTGTGGAACCCGCGGAGGGTGGGCAGTGTCCCTTCCCTGCTCACATCCAGCTGGTGACACCGCTCTTGGCACTCAGCTGGCAGGTGGGCTGGCTTGTTTGTAGGACAATTTGTAACAGTGTCTGCAGGAAGACCAGAAGAACTCTGGTTAAAGCAGGGATTTTGCAACCCCTGAGTGCAAGGGGTGAGCAAAGGGGGAGCTGGCCAGGGGACTGTGAGGAGTGGGGCTGCTCTGTACCAGTGAGGTGTTTGCCTCGGCAAGGACAGCCCCAGGGCAGGTCCCGCTGCTGTGCTGTGACTTGGTCACCTCCCTGACAGGAGTGGGGCCAGGGCAGTGACAATTCTCCCGGGTCCCTGTCCATCCCCTGTGGAGAAGCAAAGAGCTCTAGGCCAGCATCACCACGGAATCTGCATCAGGATGAGCTGCTGCAGCCAGTGCTGGAGACATCCCCTGAGAGCAGCCTGTCTCCCCTGCTCTGAGCCCTTTGTCTGGGGCTGTCCCTGCCCCACACCCCCAGGCAGAGCCTCCAGGCAGGCCTGGGGGCCCATGGCCCACATTGTTCAGTGGAAATGTCTGCATCCCTGGCCCTCAGGAACAGGGGATGTGGGAAAAACCTTTTCTTGAAAACTGCCCCCAAGGTGTTGATACCCAAGCTGATGCAGTGTACAAAAGGGACTCAGCCATCCAGACTGAACCAAGGGGCCAGTTAATGCATCACAAGCCATAAAATCCCCTTCCTTACCAAGCCTGGTCCCAGCACTACCCACACACCCTGGTTGGATCTCTGAGCATCCCACCAAGGGCACTCCTGGCCCCAGCACACAGGGCCATAGATTTGCACAGTGCCCAGAAAGCCTGTGCTGATTTTATCCTTTTTCTGACAGAGCTATAAATTACCCAGCTGGGCCTCAGGATGCAAAACTATGCTAGGGCCAAAATAAGCCAAGCTGGGTTGCTGAGGAATTACAGTTACCTACCCAAGAGGCTTCAAGCAAATTGGGAACTGCTCAGGCGTGTGGCCCTGCTGGCCAGGCTCTGAAATAACCCAAATAGCATCAAGGACAGAGAGAGCCTGAGGCACCCGTGGGTGCCCATGTCACCAGCCATGCCAGGAGCAGGTGTTATTAGCCCCAGGCCCGGGACGGGCAGTTCAGGGGTGGAGACTGCCATGCTTCTGTGCCCACAGCTCTGGGCACTCAGCCCTGCCCATGAAGGCAAAAAGCCTGTGGAAAATTAGGCTTCCTTTTTCTCAGTGGCTTTTTTTTTTCTTTTTCCCTAAAAGCAAGCTGAAAACAAGCTCATTTCTGTCAAGCTCCTGATTCCCTGCAACTCGGGGAAGGACCAAGCCCATGGGCCAGCAGCATCCCACAGGGCTGCAGTGCTGGGTCACTGCCACAAGGCTGAAGCTGGGGTTTGATGCGCTGATCAGGGATCAGTGCTGGACACAGCTCCCTGTGGCCAGCCCCACACCACAGCCCATGGCGGGTTTGGGGATCCAGTGAGCTGGGGCCGGCTGGAGGGCACTGGCAATCTCCTTTCATCCTGTTCTCAAATGAAACACACTGATCGTTTTCTCAGGAGTCACTAGGGAAGGAAAGTAGCTTTTGAAACAGCTTAAATAAACAACCAGGCTTGAAAAACACAACCCTGGTTTCCCTGCATTGCTGCAGTAATTAGGGTGCAGACCAGGCAGGCAGGAACAGATCAGCACTGAGAAGGAAAGGACTGGACACAGCTCCCTCCTCATGAGGCCAGGGGGGGATTTGGCATCGGTGGAGCTGCCAGTGGAGGAGCTGAGCAGCATCCCTGGGTGCTCATGTACAGCTTCAGTGCTGTGGGGCTTGGCAGGACCCTGGCATGGCTTTGCCCAGAGCACTGTGAGGGGCAGGCAGGACTGTGCAGTACCATGCATGGAGCACACTGGCACCCAGCTGAATGGTGATGCTGGCTTCAAAAGCCCCCATACCCCAAATCCTGCCAAATCAAGCCTCCTACCCTGGCAGGTTTGGGCTGGGACAGCTTAGGGATGAAGCCCCAGCTGTCCCACTGGTGCCCCTCACTTCTGCAGCAGACTTAGCCAGAAGCAGAAGGAAAGGCACTTCATAAACCCACTGGAGCAAATGTCTAAATGAACAGCAAGAGCAGGATGGGTGCCAAGAGGTAGGGTGAGATTTGCTTTTTGCTTTCTGCCTTGGGGTGCTCACCAGGAGTGTGGCTCTGGGAGAGGAGCCTCCCCACTGCAGCTGTGGCCCCCAGGGAAGCTGGGGATGCATCCAGGGTTTGTTCCCAAGCCCGTGCCCAGTGTCCCCAGCCCTGCTGAGCTGCTTTTGTGAGTGTGCATGGTCACCATCCCCTCGCACCCCGCTGAGAGCCGACACGTGCGTGTGCCGACAGCCCCGGGCTGCGCTGGGGGAGCGGGTGGGTTTGAAGGGCTCTTTGTTTCCTCGTGTAATTATACCTGAGCAGCGGAATAGAAACGTGCTGAAAACCCCTCGCTGGACCTTTCTGACAGGAGCCGGGGCGTTTGGCTGCACAGTGGCTCCATTGTTCCCTTCCATGCGCCTCGAGCAGCCAGACCACGTCCTGCACCCCCCGCTTCCCCAAAATAACCAGCCTGTAATTAAAAAACAGGTCTTTCCCCTCCAATACTGGGCAAAATGCTCCAAGCCTCTGCCATACCTAGGGCTGGCAGGGCGACTGTGACAGCAAGGGCAGGGTTCGCAGGTCAGCCGGTGCTTTTGCCACTGGGGACACCCTCAGCACCCCGGACCTTCACAGAGCCATGGGGACTCGTATCCATCCCTGCCCATGGCAAACCCCACGGGCGGAAAGGGGCAGGAGTAGAGAAAAAAAATGGGGGAAGAAGCGGAGAGAAAGGGAAAAAAGAAAAAAGACAAACTCCGCATCCAGCAGGATTCACCACCATTACTGAGCTCGCAGACCGCAGTTCTACGGCAGAAACAGCTGCAGCCTAGGAATTCCCACCCGCAGCAGGGGCCGGTCGGGCAGCCCGTGCCCAGTACGGACAGCCTCTAAAAGATGCCCTTGACCGGGGGAGGCAGCGGGAAGCGGGGACAGAGCCGGGGGTAGCAGGGGATAGAGCCGG
>VWYI01026686.1:776118-803454 GCA_013399455.1 Anthoscopus minutus
GATGGAGCGGGGTGGGATGGAGCGGGGGGGATGGAGCGGGGACATGGAGCAGGGGGATGGAGCGGGGGGGATGGAGAGGGGGGACGGAGCCTGGTCCTGGGCGCCGTGCCGGGCGTGCCCAGGAGGCGGCAGCAGACACGCGGGGAGCGGGGCCGGGCCGGGAGCGAGCCGGCAAAGAGCGGGGCCAGGGCCATGTCACGGCGTTCGGCCAGGAAATTATGGTTGTCCCACTCCTGGAAGTGTTCCAAACCGTGCTGGATGGGGCCCTGAACACCCTGGTCTAGTGGAAGTTGTCCCTACCCCTGGTAGGGGCGGTAGAGGATCAGACTTTGGGGTCCCTTTCAAAGCAAGTCATATTCTGATTCTATGAAACACAACCCTTCAAGAGCCACTTTGGCACAGGGACAGGCTTGGACCCTTCAAAGAGGCCACAACTTTGGGTATCACCACCTGCATCATGACTAGCACCGAGCAAGATGGGACAGAGGATGAAGAAGGAGGAACTGAAAGGTTTTAGCCCCAAGTATCAGAACATCCCTACAGCAAAGGGATACCAAAGGAAGGAAGGTTTTCACCTGTCAGACCCCAGCCCCAAAGACAACCTGTTCTGTTTCCTCCCATGCAGTCCCAGCCTATCCAGCTAACTAGAGCCCAGTGATGCCCCACTCCAGCCCCAGTGGGCAGAGGAGGGCTGTACCCAGGACTCCCATGGCCTGGGCTCACCCAGACCCTTCCTGCAGCCACAGGAGCCCAACTGTGCACCTGACTCAGTACCCAGGGGACTGGGGGAGGCTCATGGGAAACACCACATCTCCAGGGTGCAGGAATTGTGCCCTCCCAGACACTGCAGGTTGGAGGTGTTGGGGACAGGCACCACAATCACCAGCACATCACTGCTGTGACCCATTTTGAAACCTTTGGCACACAGCACAGCACACACTCCAGTGCCTCAGCTCACACTGCTAAACAAGGGACCCAAACACCCACGAACATCACCTCAAAACCCCCTGGAAGCCATAAAGCAAAGGGTGGGTCAGCAAGGTTACACCTAATTTTCAGCTCCTCCATGACCCTCATTCAGGGATCATTTGGGAATGGCAGAGCTTCCCTGGCTGCTCAATCAAATCAGTACCTGGGAGGGTTCCAGCTGTTTTCAAGCCAGATAAAGCAGATCCTCAGCCTTTTGGTTTTAAAACCAGAGCAACACTAAAGAAAAACAAAGTGCCATCTGTGAGGTCAGCGATGAAGACCAGGAATTTTCAAGGTATTAGTGCCTCTCAGCACACAACCAGGTACAAGCAGGCTAGCTAGAAGGGCAGAAAGGCAGATGGAGGGAATGGTGACAAATCCAGCTCAGAAGCTGGGGCTCTGAAAGGACAGGCAGGCAGCCAGGCTTGTGCTCCGGGGATTTGCAGACTCCCTGTCCAAACTGCTTTGCAAAAACAAGGCACTTTTACGCTGAGGGCAGTTTTGGAAAGTACACAGGATTCTTGCAACCAAGAGACGAAGCCCAGGAGAGAAAGAAAGGAAAAAGGAAAAAAAAAAAGTGACAAACATAGGTTGTTCCAAGCAGCACTTCCAAGAACCTGTCACAGCCAGGAGAACATGGAGATCGCAGGAGTACGTCACCAATGTGCTGACAAACAGCAGCTCCCATGGAGCACAGGAGGGCCCTGGGAGCACATGGCTCTGCTTTTCTTAGCACTGGATGAGATTCCCAGAGGACCTTTGAGAGCACACCTGGCACAGAGCAGGCAACAAGGAGAAGAGCATGTGCTACTCCCTCACCCTGAGGGAGCCTGTGTACTAGTCCCAATTTGTTTCCTCTGTCTGCTCTAATCCAAACCACCTGGAGAAGGAATTCCCAGCAGGGAGAAGGGAATCATATTTTCTCAAGGATGAAAATCCATTTAAATACAGCACTTCTGAGGAGTCCCAGCGCTGTTCCCAGTGAACAGCCCTGCTCTCCCCCCTGCCTGGGGAGAGAGCTGGGTCCCATCCACTGACAGCACCAAGCTGACAAAGCAGAGGGGCTCAGACAAACAGTAGCTTCCACCAGTTTGCCTAAAAGTGCAGCTGTTGTAGTCCTAAACAGCATGAAGCCACCTTGCTGCCAGAGCAGCTGATCAGCTCTGCACACATTGGTTAAACAGGGTTGGCTTGAAACATGGTTAAGCAAAATACACAGGACACTGCTTTCATTTGAGGGGACAGGCACAGGCCTCTTTCCACCTCCCCCTGGCCCTCCTGATTACAGCACTCTCAAAGTGCCATCACAAAACTGATGAAGAGGCAGGACACCCCCATGGCACTGTGCTGTCTCTGCTTTACTCATCTGGAGGAGCAGAGCAGCTCCAGAGACACAGGGCTGCTGGTCCTATGGGAATCATGCATGGGTCAGGCACTGGAGGCAGCTCAGGAGCTGCTGACAAAGCCCCTTTGAGCTGCAGGCCACCACGCCAGGTCCCAGAGTGCCTCCTCCTTCAATAAACCACAAAGTTACACAAACATCAGCTCCCAGTTATCCAGCTCCCAAAAGTAATTTCAGATCAGAAACAGTCCAAAAAGCCAGTTTTAGAAAGTACCATTTATTTGAGAAAAAAAAATAAAAATAAAAACCAGTAACAGTGGAAAAACACCAAGAGCAATTACACAAGAGAATCCAAATATCCCGAGAAGCAGCCACAGCTCCTGCCTGCCCGGCAGGGCTGTCCACAGGCAGTACAGTCCTCCCTCTCCAGCCTCCAGTGAACTCTGTGCAGCTTTGAGAGCCTCCCAGATCTGGCCCACAGTTTCCCTGAACACACTCATACTGGGACCAAGTGAGTCACCCAGAGGAGGACTTCTCCTCTGCCACTGATGTCTCAACACTCGTTCCTGCCTCACCCGGAGGACGGGACACATTTTTTTTCTATTGCCTCTCTGCATTTGGCCTCAAGCCTACAGCAAAGCCTAAGGAAGGAGGCTTCAAGAGCCACAAAGACTTCCAACCAGCCTCTGCAATACCGGGTTTAGTGCTGCCTGCTCAGGTGCTCAGTTTGGGGAGCCACACTCAGATTTTTGTCTCATACCACATCAGACTCAGAGATGCTCGTGGTTCTGTAACACCTTCCTGACACACATCACCCTTTGCTCTGGGAGACTGGGGGGGCTGGTCCCACTCTCAGTGGAAGTGAGAGCCATGTACAGGGGATGTCAAGAAAGATCCACAGTGGGGGAGTTCAGAGCTTGCCCCTATGAAGGCTCGGTGCTTCCCGGTGGGAGACGTCAGATCCAGCCTTCCCTAAGGAGCAGGGTTTGACAGAGCACCAGAGGACAGGAAGTTATCACCTCCACACTGCAAGCTTCCAACACTTGCTCCTGAGGGCAGCCCGAGGTGGGATCTCTGCTCTGACTCTGGATTAAAGCCAGCACCTCCTGGCTGCAGCTGCTTCCAGGAGCTGGGACACGGCTGTGGCTCCCTGGCTCCTTCCCAAGCACAAGCCCCTGGTGCTCTACACAAGACACTGGACAAACAGCAGCACAAACAAGAGCAAAAGCCTCTTACACACCACACCATAAGGCTGCTGAAGTATTAACTCCAGCCTTTTCATTCTCATCTGTATATATCTCAGTAAAATATATAATATAGAGCTCTATAGAACTGATTGTAATATATTACAGCCTAGAATTACTCTTGTCTTTTCCCTACTTCAATCATATTTATGCATCCAGCTTTGCATACAGAAGTTATTGCCTTGAATTTGTAATTGAAATTCACAGAATAAAGCTTAAATAGTTTTCACAGAGACTCATTATATTAGTGTTTTACATAAAAAGGATAAAAGTTATCAAATGAGAAAGCAGCCATTTCAGAAACTATAAATAATTCTATTTTTTAAAAAATCCTAGAAAAGTTATGAGAAAACCATAAATATCTTTACCCTCTATAGTAGCTGCTATAGAACTAGAAGAAACCTGTAACACTCTGTAGCTAACTCTGCTTCAGTTCAGAATATGAATCATATAAAACAGCATCTCTAGAGAAATGCCCGGCCAAAGGAAACACAAAGGGATTGAAAAAATAAATCTGAGGAAATTAAAAAAGTAGATTATTTTTTTTATTTCAAAACAATTTCTACAAACTTTATATAAACATTAGGCTATTTTCTTTAAAATTTTGTTATAAAAACCTACAAGCAATCCTTAAAAAAAGGTAAGAGACTGGAGGCAAGGAAAGGGTGTCACCATAGCCAAACACAACTGGCTGTCCTGATTTCAAGGACTAATGACCCTTGCCTGGGGCCAACAGGAAGAGACAGAACTCTCCTGGGGAAGACATTCCCATAGGCCCCTTATGGCATTCAGGGATATTGAGCCCTTGTGGGCCTTTTACTCCCTGATAAGGCAACATTATCTGTAGTGTAAGAGATTCATAAATAGTTCTCCACAAAAATGCTTCACATCAACAGCCTGCTGCAAGACATCTAGTAGCAAGATTTATAAAAAAAAGCCATCTTCTATAGAAGCAGCCAATCCCAGCACAGCACGCTGGATGCAAACACATGGTGTTTGCTTCCATACAGTCTGGTTTGTGTTTATATACCCTCTATAAAACCAAGCAGAAAATTTGGCATCTTTATTCTTTTTACACTAACTTAGAAAACAAATACACTGAGGTTTTTTTTTCAGACTCTTTGTATTTCATTGGGCCCTTGTTAGCTGAGTGGGATGGGAAGGGTCATGAAGGAAGTTTGTCTTTTCTCAAAGTCACTTTGATATTCAATCCAAAAAATAAAATAAAAAAAAAAAAGAATTTGTTCAGCACATCTCATCTGAGGGCACAGTGTTTCCATACAGTCTGCTTGTCCCTAGATGGGCACAAGGTGCTGCTGAGCTTTAGGCATAGAATTCATTTGTGGGGGCTTTCTTGTAGATGGGTTTCTTCCCCAGGTCGTAACTGCCCTCGTCCTTTTTCTTCATGCGATAGACCAAGAGCAGGATCAGGAAGATGGCAAACAGGAGACCCACTGCTCCTCCTGCGATGAGAGCTGGGGAGGAAAGAGACTGGATTAAGTCTTGGACAACTCCAAAACACCAGTGACATCACAAAATCTGCTTCAAGAGTAGCAGCACACAGAGTCAGTGTCCATGTGCCTGTCACTGTATGTGCTGGCACTTTCAGCAACAGCAGATGTTATCGGGAAAGGCCAGGACTGCTCCCACTCTAACCACAGAACAGTCACATGTTCCACATTAACCAGCTTGAGCTAATCTTCCAGTTCAGTCCAAAAAAGAAATGCTGACAAGAAGATGTTCTTTCTTTATAGAGGCAAAACAAAACAAAAAACACCCAAAAAAGCCCCATCGCAACCCACAGGAAAGTGGTACAGCTCCAATCTGAATGTTTTCATACCCTGGGGACTCTGTATTTCAATTCATCAACATCCAACTATCAACACCACTTCCTCCCAAAAAAAAAAAAAAATCAGAAAACCCCAACCACCAAAACCCACAAACCTCCAAAAAACCACTAAGACCTCTCCTCTCCTCACACCAAGGGTGGCCACAAGACTTCACTGAACTTTATCCCTTGTTGTAACACCTATTGCTTGCACTAAATTAGCTTCTTTGCTAGATGGTTTTGCAATCCACTCTTCCAATCTCTTCTCTGACTGGGAGGATGGCTGCAGATCAGCACAAAGGGCTTGTGTTTACCTGCACCATCAGGCCAAGCGCTTAAAGCAGCAACACGCTGGAGACAGACCTGTCCCACATGCTGAGGGGGAGGCAGTCACTTGGTTTTGCTCTAGACATTGGTACTCAGATTCCTAGAGCTGACCATCTGTTGGAATCCCTTAGAGGGGTTGCTTGGCTCCTGGCAAAGCTCAGAAAAGGCAGAACTTGGGCAGAGGCTGGAAGGAAAATGCCTGTATTTGATATGAAAGTTTATGATGTCACTGCTTTATGGCCAGAGACGCCTCTTGTTGAGGCAATATCTGGGTGCAGAGCAGCTGCCACATGAGTTAAGCCAACAGTCAGCTGGCAGGCTCAAAACCAAGCTGTTTATCCCAGAAAAGACAGCAGCAGGCTCTGCTGTAGTGTAAGGACTGGGAGGCAGAAGCCACCCTGCTACAGGTAACCACTGAGGTAAAGCAACTCATTCCCCTGTCAGCAGGGAGCTGCTCCCAGAGAAACAGGGAACAACAGAAGCCATTTTGATTTTCAGTATTAATCATTTACCAGGACAAGGTGGAGTATTACCTGTAAGGACTTCTGTTCTTTCAAAGATGCTGCTGTTGGCTGTGCTTGCCATGGAGATCTTGTTGGACAGGTTCTCTTCGACAGGTACAGCTTTGTCTGGAATGATTTCGTTGTCCACCATTGTGTTTTTCTTCTCACCTTCTATCTTTCTCCCAGTATCTCCAGGGATATAGTTGTCAGATATCTACAGCACACAGACAAACCACACCCATCAGCAAGCAGCACCCAGCCTACCCACAGCTGAGACCAGGAGGGTGTGCAGGGAACAGAGTTTGCTCAGTGCATTAAGAGTACACTGTGCCTGCTCATGCAGGTGGATTTGTCTTGATGCCATGTCTTGCAGGGGGGGAGGGTGTTCAGAAAGTTTCACACAGACCAGAGGAGCTAAATGCTCCTTAAAAACACACTGAGGCAATACCTACCACAGGGGTGTCCATGGTGGTCAGATACAAGCCATCCTCAGAGTCTGGGTAGTCTGCAAAAGGGACAAAAAAAAAAAAAAAGCTATGAAGTTTTTGTCTCATTACATGCTGTTTTTACAGAATTCAGATATTTTCTGCAATATCAGCAGCTGCACACAAACTAGCACTCTTGTCCTCTACAATTCCCTTATCTACTACTACTATTTATCATTTAATGACTTGGATTGCACAAGACCACCAGATGGAATCTTGAAACCAGCACCTCTCTGCCAGGAGGGATCTTCAGCTGGATCCATTGGTCCCTGCAGAGCAGGTCTGCCATAGCTTGCAAGGCAAAGCCAATTGAGAGCACTGCTCCCACCACTCATTCCTAAAGGATCCTCCACCAACTCTCCAGATCTGCCCAAACATGTCAGCATTTGTTCCTTCACTTTTAGAGAACAAATGTTCACATAAAGGGACACAGAGCTACAGAAACTGGTTTGGGCAGGGAGCTTTGCATGTCACAGAGAGTTCACTTGAACACCAGTTAGTCCTTCACCTTGTTTGGCCTCAGCTGAGATATTAACTTTAAGCCTTTTAACACTGCTTCAACAATAGATTATTAAGTTTCTCAGCAGTTCTTTGGAGTTCAACAGGAAAAAGATCCAGCCAGAAAAAGGCCTTTTCATTTGCAGCAAGACAAGCTTGGCTGGACTCCATCTGTCCTCCCTGAGTGATTCAACATCACAGCACCACTACTTTCACTGTTCTCAATCTGAGTGACTACGAGTCACAGTTTTCATCTCCACCTGACACTGTGGCTCCTCTGGAGCTCTGGCTGTGATCTAGCCCATCACTCAAGGGCTGGTGCTGAAAGAAATTTCACAGCAACAGCTGAGGGAGATCCACTTTCACACTTACCTCCTGACCCAGATGCCTCATCTATATCTAACCCATCAGAGGTTAAGTGAGGCCTGAATTCACCAATGTCTTCATCGTCTGGCAAGTCCCCAGAGGCAGGGTAGTCAAGCCATCCAGCATCCATGGTTTCAGTTTCTCTCACCTGTACATGGGGGTGAAGACATGTTAAGTATGAGACAACTCTCCAGAAGCATCTCACAGAAGGTTCAGAGCCTGAGCAATTCACTTCCACCAGAAAAACATTAAATACTGAACTTCCTCTCCACCAAAACCATTATCCTTATCAGCTGAATTTCCCTAGAATTTCTCAGAACAGAAGTAAGAGCCAGTCTGGGAGGGGAATTTCCTGAGGGCTACAGATTAAAGAGGCTCACCTGAACACACAGTGAAAAATACCACAACAGGATCTTGGTCACGAGTTTGTGGCAAAGCATTTGAAAAAGCAATACCTTCAGTTTGTGATAAGGGAGAGTTTGGAATGACTTGTTATTCGCAGGAAAAAAGCCTGACGTGTAGGTCACATTTTGCATAGCACCAAAGCTTCATGCCAAAGCAATTCCTCACTCTTCATACTGAGAGCAAGCCTATTTTATCACCCAAGGGTTAAAAGCTGGTCTGTCAGTTCAGCTGAATTGCAGTGCAATACAGGCTGAGTTCAAGAGCACTTGCTATCAATAATGATTTGCCTGAAGGAAGAGCTTCACCTGCATCACCTTTTTAAAAGGCATGTAAACAAACAAACCTATAAAAAATACCTCCAGGATCCAAAGGCCCACAGAGTGCAGTTACAGCACAAAAGCTGGAGAGCCTCCCAGATACCAGCTGCTTGGCCACAATGGCAATTTGCACACCAGAGCTCATTTGCACTTGGACCTTCAAGAGGCCACAAGCCCAAATCTCCTGCCCTCACCAAAGTTACACAACCTCCCAGAACTATTTCTCCTCGCCCCACAGCCCTGGGGCCAGGTCGGTGAGGGTACCACAGGTATGAGCTTTGGGGTTGCTCAACACCACCCCACAGATTCCAGATGCTGCCACAGACATGAAATCATCACCACAGAGGGGGACTCAACCCCTTCCCCCAAGGCAAGGGGCACGATGCAGATGGACAGGTCCCTTAGCTGGGGGCTAAGCTGACAACATTCCTTCATGCTGTCCTCACAGGACAACTGGGAAGCCTTGACAAAGGTTTGGTCTACCCAGAAGAGCATTCCACAGTCCTGCACATCCAAGAGTTTTTCTCAATATACAAGCTTACCAGGCTACAGCCTCACTGGCTGGGGAGGATCAGAGACTCATGGGGACACTTGGGCAGCTGGGACCAGCCCTCCTGCTCACCTGGCCAGTGTGGCCCATCCCACAGCCCAGAGGTGATGAATTACATCTGCTATCGATCTCTAACCCAGGCAAACAATCAGCCACAAGCCATGTGTCAGCCTCCTCTGCCACAGTCCCATTCCCCTGCCCACTGGCACACGGGGTTTGCCACAAACAAGCACAAGATGTTTCTCATTTTGCACCAGGAGCAGCGGCACTGGATGTGCTTTTCCTTGCTTATTGAGGCATTTTTGGTTTCCCCAGCAACCCTGCTAGAGGATAACCAGATGAACAGCCCAGAGGGCATGAAGTGCTGAGGCCAGTTCTCCTCCCAGACCCTCTCTTCTCTGCTATGCCAAACCTGGCACTAGATGCTGTGAAGGGGGCTGGGAGGAAAGTAAGCTTGGAAGAAATCCTCTCCCAGCCTGGAATCAGACATTCCTAACGTTACTGATCATTTGCTCCAAGGCAAATTCACTTCAAGATATGCAAAACCCAGCCAAAGCCAGCCCTGCAATGGAAACTGCTTGCCAGCATGCAGTAGCTGTTCCCAGGGCAGCTTCTGGCCGTTTCATCAAGGGGCAGGAAGAACTCAGCTCCTGGGGCTGGGGAGCAGGTTTGCTGCAGATCCAAAAAGCCCTGCACCGGACAGAGATTGATGCTGGCAAGTGCTGCACCGAGCCACACCCAGTGCCAGCTCACCCTGTACTTCACTATGAGTCACAGCCAGCAATGTCCAAGCAAGGGAGGCTCAAGAAAACCCAGATTTAAGCCTTGAGGTGGCCGGACAGCCCACTGGCCTTATCAGATCAACCCAGCCACGAGCTGAGTGGTGGCACACAGCCACAGTGATTAGTGCATGCTGTGGAACACACCAGGTCTGGCTATCAAAAAACCCTATTTAAATCAGGACAGGCAGTGTTTACCAGCAGGGCACATAACAAGGAAATTAATGACTCACGAGCATAAGTAAGATTATATGGGAGCGTTCCCTGAACTCATTCTTCATCATCCTCTTGAGCAAGGACGGGGAAGTTCCTGGGAGCCGCAAGAACTTCTCAAACTGTACAGGAAACTTTTCTTGTGGGCAGGGCCTCACATTACAGGTTCATCCGACAGCTGGGTCAGAAGGCTGCTGGGCACCTCCACAATTACTCTCCAGGTTTCAAGGCATGTCCTTCCAGGAAGCAGGCCCTGCCTGGGAGCTGGGGCACAGACAGGCTGGGAAGAGTTAATGCTGGAGTGCAGTGCTCACAGGGCAGGTCTGGAGCAGGCACATTCCTTGCATACACACCTGTGAGAGGGCACACAGGCACCTTCATAGAACATAAAAGCAAGGGCTTTGGGCTTCCCAAGTGCCACATAAAGAGCTCTCTGGAGTATTGTTTAAAAAAAGCACATCCCTTTCCAAGAGCAGCAGTGCTCCCTGCAGCTCTGCTGCTTGGTGAAGAGGCACCACGGAAGGTGCTCGTACTTCCTCTGGGCTTGCAGGCTGCAGCCAAGAGGAAAAAGCTCCGAGATGGCCACAAGAGGATGGTCAGCCCTTGCCAAGTCATCCCTGGCCACATCCAGCTTAACCCTTCTGCAGCTGCCAGCTGGAGAAGGGCAGCAGCACTGCTCAGAGTCTGCTCTCCATCACCTGTTATCCATGCTGGAGCCAGCCCAGGGACCTGCTGGGAGAGTCAGACTGGGCAGCTGCACAGCCCCACCTCAACCTGGCTGCTGAAGAGTCCTGCTTTTCATGTACTCCTCTCTAGGAGGGGTCTGTACAGGAATCAACCTTTCCTGCAGGTGGCCAGTTCAAGGATTTGTTCCCCATGTTAAGCAGCTTTATCCCCAGTAAGCACGAAGGGAGATTAAACAGCGCACTGGGTAGCAGAAGCTTTTCCTGCCAGCCAGTGGCAAAAACAATAAATAAATAAGAGTTTATTCCCTGCCAAACAACCAACACATCAGGCACATGAACTGTGAATGCCATTCCTGGGAAAGCTGGGCACAGAGGCCTCACATTTTGAGGCAGGCTGTACTACTGGATGAAGTCAGACACTCTTTGCTCAGTGGAGGCACAGGAAAAACCCCTAGGACCCCAGGTAGAACTGCTGTGCTCCATCCCTAACCCATCCCACTCCACTTTGTGCTCCTGGGGTCTTCCCCTACAGCCCCAGAATACCACTCATCTCTTATTAAAGTAAGATCAGTTATTTATTGAGGCAGCAAGCAAAGTTGCTGTGCAACATGTGAATTTCCCCAGCCACTGGCAAGTTCTGGGAAATAAACACAGGCAGCTCACCTTTCCCAGCCCACATGTCCTCAACCACAACCTTTGTAAACCCTTTCAAAAAAGCCCAAATGGTATTCTGGGGCAAAGTTTTCCAGACATGGAACTGGCTTTTTCAGCTGTTCCTCATCTCTGATCAAACACAGAGTTCATTAAAAGCTCCCTTGAAGGGTCACAGCCAGCAAGCTGCAAAGGGAGTCAGACCTGCAGGGACTGGGGCATTCACAGTGTACAGAGCCCTTTATCAAGTTTATAATTTTGGCATGGAGACCCAGCGCTTGCTCCTGGTCTCCCTCCCCAGCACTGTGTACATAAACCTGGGAGTAAACAGGAGCAAGGTGAAAGTCAACCTTTCCTAGACAAAAGCACATGAAGCTGGGCCAGCCTGGGAGGTGGCAGAAGAGGGCAGAGGCACAGACCTGTTAACTCTGTGTAGCCTGAAGGGACACATAGGGGTAAGCTGCTGCCAGGGCTTCTCATGTGCTCTGCACTCAGGGTCAGTTGTGCAGATCACCTCATTTCACTGCAGCAAGCAGCAATACACTAAATATCCTTCCCAGACAGATACCACCTCACACCACCACAATGCACAACTACCAGCACAACCAGGAAGGGCTCCTGACCATGAGCAGCTGCAAGGATGCAGAGCTCTATAGACAACCGAGCCCAAGAGAGGGGATTTCCATACAGTTCACTTCCACCCAGCTCTTGCAGGAGCCCACAAACCAGGAAGGTTTTAAACTTCATGTCAAGCATGTGAAAGAGCAGGGGTTAGGAGTGAGCTCACCCCCTTGAAGCCCCAACAGCCCCCAAAAGCAGAGGAGCCACACAGCACTGGAAACAGGGCAGCTCAAATCAATGTGAAACAGCCAAATAGAGCTGATCTCCACAGGAGGGACACGTGCAGTGACAACAGGCAAAGACTGCTCTATCTTCCCATCTGAATAAGCATTAAAAAGCCTTATCAGAAGTGAGCTTCCAGCAGAGCAGCTCCTTCCAGACAAGTAAGGGAAGGGTCTATATTCACCCTCAAAATACCCTTCACTCCCTTCCCTCACTTCATGCTTCAGCTCCATGTAAGGGAAAATAAAACAAACACACAAAAGCCATTTTAGTCCTGAGAGCAAAGCAAATACCAACATTTCAACTGAAATCATACCTAACTCCCTTAATACATCAGCCACAGTAAAATAATAAAAAAATCCACTTCTGCCAGCTCCTTGTGACCATGCCTGGAGGTATCATTTCACCATCTGTTCCTGGTCAGTCTGTCCCACAGAATTTGCAGCATACATGGCCTGCACTTTGTGCCAAGGGACAAAAGTTAAACAGCTCCCATCCAGGCATATGTTTGCATTTAGTTGCAAGAGAGGATCACCTGAGGCTTCCAGACATAGTTAAATACTACCTTTGCTCAACACTTTCCAAGCCGTCCTAGAGCAGGGCCACAGCCAGCCTTGCCCATCCCCTCTGACATCCAGCACTCCCACCACAGTGACCCATAAAGATAAATCCATGGAACTCGGAGGACTAAGAGGGAAATCAAAGTGGAATCAGGGCTTGCAGGCAGCTCCAGATCCCACAGCAGTTCCTGCACACTCTGTGCCTCTTATCCAAGAGGGGAAAAGAATTTATTTTTTTTAATTATCCTCAGTAACAAAAAAAGGGTTTGTTAAACCCTTAAAAAGCAGAAGCAACATGCAGGCTGGGGAACTGTTGAGATGGTTAGAGCATCACTTGTCCAAGGAGAGCTACAGGAAGCCTGCGCAGGCCCCGGTCCGAGCCTGGGGGGGGCCCCGAGGGCCCCGGTCCGAGCCTGGGGGGGGCCCCGAGGGCCCCGGTCCGAGCCTGGGGGGGGGCCCCGAGGGCCCCGGTCCGAGCCTGGGGGGGGGCCCCGAGGGCCCCGGTCCGAGCCCACATGCAGAAGACACATCCAGCACCATGCCAGGCCCAGCCTGGCCCTCTCCCCCTTCGGCCCCGTTCCCCTGTGATGCTTTAAGCCGTGTCACCACAAGCAGCTCTCCCCGGGGCTCATGTGGCAGCGCAGCCATAATCCCCGTGACAATGACACTGTAATCCCAGGCTCTGGAGAGCCACTCGCTGTCACGGGTGCCTCCCCTGCAGCGGGGATGAATCCTCCTAGGCCCTGCCGGCTCAAAATAGGCTTCCTTGCACTTACAAAGTCAAACCTCAGTTACCTTTGAGCTGCTGTGCTCTTGCTTACACACAGCCTGTTCCCTCCAACCCACATCACACACACTGCAGGAGCAGGATGGAGAGATTAAAAAGTAATGAACTCTTGTTTAACTGCTTTTGCCTGATTATCAGCCAAGAGCAAAGCCATAAAGACCGAGTCCTTTGCCAGACAGGCACATGCTGGGATATGTTTACTGCAATGGTGGCAAAACAGCTGCTCTAAACACTCAATTCCCAGCTCCAGAGCCCAAGCGAGAAGGGGATGACCACTTCCCACTCCCAGTCAGGGAGATAGAGCTCAGCAGGCAGATGGCTGCCTGTCCATCAGTTGCCCTGAAGCAAATAAAGTTTGGAGGAAAACTACACGAGGAAAACTACAGGAGCTCTCATGTGACTCAAAAGGTAAACAACCGTGACAGAAATTTCACACCCCTGAAGGGTTCTCCCGGTCACAGACCATGATAGACGCCTAGTTCATAATGAGATGATTTTTTTTTGGTGGTATTTACAAACCTAATCATAAGTAGCTCATATGCTTCACTGTCCAGAGCCCAGCTCAGAAGCTGGAAAAATGCTGTTTGTGCTTAAAAAAGGAATTCACAGGTTTTCCCACTCACAACTCACTCTGAGTTGCTCTAGTCTGTAATAAATGCTTCTATTGCATTCTTGCCTGTGGAAGAAAAGAAAGGATATAAATGCCCCAGCAAAACAGCTTTTCCATCAAGGATGATTTTCATGCTGACACTTCAGACTTGGGATATTTCACATGTCACACTTCCCCCTCATGCCAGGAAGAGGCTTGTCCTCATTGCCCTTTCCTAGAATACAGCTACACCCCAATGCTTCCCCGAACATGCACACAAGCAGAATTTCCACTTGGCAAGAAATGCGTGACGTGCATTTTTGGGATCTTTATGCTCCCTCATGCCAGAATGTTAGCAAAATTAAGCCAGGCAGACACCCAGCTTCAAAGAGTGCCCTTCCTATCTGGCTCACCATGCGGCTAATCTCAGCTTGTTTGTACAGTCAAGATTCCCAATGCTGCGCCCTACAAATGCTTCCCCTCCCACGATCCATTTTAATCTAATCAGAAGCAGTAGCCCAAAGATTTAGGCTTAGCCCAGGCAGTTGAGCTCTGCCAGCACAGTTATGCTATTTCAAGCCTTGCTCTGCTGGCAAAGGTGCCAGCAAAGAACAGCAGCAGAGGAAGTTATCGGCACAAAAGCACTTGAGACAGTGGAGTGCCGCTGCTGTGCTATCAGCCATACCCGTGTGAGCATTTATACAAACAAACATTTCAACAGCAGGGATTTTCCTGGCTAGCTGCAGCACCACCAGAGGCTGGGTTTTCAGTGCATGGGGTTTGATGGAGGTTTTTTTGGTTTGTTTCCTCACAAAGACATCGCCTACTTATGGCTTGGGTCCAGAAAGCAGCAGACACAGCACGTGCTGTTCAGGATAGTGCAGCTGTACTTCAGGAAACCTGTCACTTCCAGAAGCATTTTCCTCCCTCTGAGGGCTCTGAACTCCCAGTCAGGCTTCTTCCTCTCTGAGCAGAGGGTGAGGAACCAGCAGCAGTTTTCCAGCCCTCCCTGACCATGTCTGTGCACCTGTAGTGTCCCAGCCAGAGCAGAGGAACCCAGCTCCTGCTTTGGTCACTCCTTTTCCAGCACTGCAGAGCCCACGCTGGGCTGGACGAGCGAGTCTGTGAGTAACCAACACGTAGGACCAGCTCCTCATACTCAGCCTCAGGAAATTCGGAATTCGCGCCAAGAACAGCCCGCACATAAACAGTCTCCTGCAAGATCCTGGCTCCAGACTCTGCTCCACTGCACACTGTGGATTTGCAATAAATATTTACCTCACTGAGGAACAGAATCTTCCAAGCAAAAGCTCCTGACATTAGTAAGGGCTGTATTTCCATTTGGAGGGGAGTAGGAGCTTTGCTGTTTTTAAAGCGGGACATTAGCCCACTGAAGCAACTTCTGCCACTCTCCTAGCACAACATCAGTCAGCATCTGTCCCTCTACTATGGGTCTCGCTCCTCTCCAGGCCAGCACAGCACCACACCTGGTGCCTTCCTTCCAGCCATACTCCTCTCAGTCACTTTGCCTTCTGCACAGAGATTTCTGGCCACTGTGCACGTCCAAGCCCTTTTACAGTCATTAATGCACACTAGCGTTGCTTTTAATTGCTCTTTTATTTATTAGTTTGACTGTAACAGCAGCTGAAGGGCAGGAGGCAGCAGGGTTAGCCTCACAGCAAGGTAAGTGGGGGGAGGCCACATCTCTTAGTATTGAAGTTTGACAGCAGCACAGTTTTAGAGGAATCATGGTGAAGATCTCTTTTTCCCTTCAGCAGCTAAGGCAAAGCAACACCAAGAGATAAATCCTTCCCATGGAAAGCTTTGCACTCCCTGATAGAACATGATTTGTTTAAGCAAGAAGCAGCCGTGGTTTTGGTTGACATAAGACCAGCAGCTTGGGTAACAGTGCTATGGGTCTCCCAGTCTCCTTCCTGACCCAAGGAGTGTCTCTCTGAGATTTTAATTAACTGCTTTGATTTTTAAGTTATCCCAATAATTTGTCTAACAACAGTCTCTTTGGCATTTCATAAGCAGAGCCTCAGCCTCAAAGGATTTAAGGATAAAACTGACAAGAGTGTATACTTCCAGCAAAAATAAAGACTTTTACAAGAAGCACACTTTTCAAGTCAGCCAGCCTTCAGAAACCGAGAGGGACGTAGCTACATCTTGCATGCTTTCCCCTCCTACGCTGACATTTTCTCCAGATTCAGGATTAAGTATTTAACCCCCTCTTTTTGGGACTTTATGCTCTTTCAGCTTGCTTTGAATGCTTTCAGTCATTTTGCAATACTGCTGCTTTCTTCTCTCCCATGCAGCTCTTGTTTCCAACAGTATCTTCCTGAAAATGAAGGAACCACAGAGCTGCCAGAGCAAGTTACTGCTGCTCAAGACAGGGCCATTTTCTGATCTGTCTTTGCCAACACCAACTCAGCTGCTGGCAGCAGTCACATGTCAGAGCCCAAGAGCTTTTCTGCCCACCAAAGCCACAACCAGATTAAACAGGAGGCAGCAGCAAAGGAGCACAGTGCCAAGGGCAGCACAGACTGGGTGCCAAGCAGCAGCACCAGTTTTGCCTGTCACCCCTTTTCCAGCCCCAGAAGAGATCCACCTCTGTGCTGCAGTGCCTCAGAAGTCTGAGTCACGTCTGAGTCACTGCTTTGGGTAAGGGGCCAGGGCCGTTACCCAGAGGGTGACAGCAGTGTCCCCGGGAGCTGGGATGCCAAGCCAAGTGCCAGAAACCTGAGTCAGAGCATGACTGCTGCAAGTCAGGGTGACACACAGCAGAGATGGTCCTCTGACCAGTAGCATTTACTGGACAAACACTCAGGCACACACTTAAAGACAAAAAATAAGTCGGAACTAGCCTAGCAGGACAGCCCTAACTGCTCCTTAGTGTAGGATCTCTTATAGCCCCTCGGAGCAGAGGCTTATTACAAGTAAAACTCTTTAACTAGGCTGCCCTGTCTATTCAGAGCCACCAAGCCCAGTCTCATCACAAGAGTCTCATTCTAGTGCAAATCATTTGAATCCTTAATCTCAAGCATTTGCATTCCAGCGAGTCTCAAACAAACAGCCACACATGCTCCTCAACAGCAGCCCGGAGGTCGGGCGTGTGCAGGGCTTGTCCCCTCGGTTTTGTAGTGCTTCAACTGCATCAGGTTCTCGTTTGAGGCTGCAAAAGCAGCGCAGCCCGGCTGTTGTCACAGGGCATAAAGGAACAGGATGTACTGAGGAGAGGGGGAGAATGCAGCTGCAAGACCTAAAAGCAGGCTCAAGAGGATAAATGCGAACTCAAGAGCTAGGAAGTGTTTTGAAGGATGGATGCTGCGTTTAGTCTGGCTGAAGTGATAGCTGGGGAGTTCTGCAGGATGACAGAGCCACGATAATGTAATCAAGTAATCTTACAAATCAACCCAAGTAATTTACACTGCAGACCGTGGAACCACAGCTACCATCACTAATCAAAAAAAGTCTTTCAACCTAAGTCCATCAATCCATTCACCTGAGGAAAAACAACTTGCGCACAAAATACAACACAACCTAGCCATAACTTATAGTTAGGGGGATTCAAGCAACCAGGATATTTCCAACAGAGCATTTATCAGCACCAGGAGTCAAAAATGGAAGGAAAAGTAGCTATAGGAGCTGTGCCGAAGCCTGCATGCTGAGCAGCAAGCCAGCGTGGCCTCCCTCCATCGTCAATTGGAAAGTCAGGTTAGCAGCTTCCAGCTTGTGGTGGAAGCGGGACACAAGCATTTTGAAAAGGCAGTAGGACACTACAGGGAAATCATGGCAAGGTCACATTAAGCTCTAGTTTAGGCATTTGGGAGCAAATGACCGCCCCGTGCCATTCAAACAGCTCAAGGCAATAGCACAGCCATTAACAGAAGCTTGGAAGGGAAGGAAGGGAGGAAGACACAAAACTTTTTCCCCTGTTGCTGGACTAGATGCAGGCCTTTGCAGGATCTCAAAGTGGCAAGACCTTGGGAGAAAAGAACAGGAGGGGCAGTAAAGAGAGCAATCAGGTTGGCTGACAGCCTTTACTTCCCAGGGTGAATGAGCCTCACAACTCTGAGAAGTACCAAGTTCAGCCCCAATTTGCCTCTTACACAAGATGTTCGGGAAAGCTCTGAACCACAGGAAAGCACTCTTTCCAGCATGGGAGCAGGCAGCACTTGGCACAGACGAGAGCTGGGCAGCAGTGCTGCTGCCCTGACTGCACTCCAAGCGCTGCAGGGTGATTGTTCCTACCCATGGGAACCTCCACATCCAAGGTGCTCAGCTGCGGAGGGACCGTGCAGCCCTGAGCTCCCACCTCAGGAGCTGCGCTTGCAGTTCAGGAAAGTACATGGTACCACAGAAGTTGGTTTTTCCTACATGTTACAGTCATTTCACCCCAACAGCTATAGGTTTGACTTGCAGAAGTCATGAGCTCCTTCCCCTTCCGGGCTAAGGGACATCACTTCAGACACCATCATTTTGCTGCTCTGTGTTTTAGGGAGACTGAAAAGCAGAGATTTGCCCTCTATGTGAACAAGGCAAGTAAAGGTAAAATAAAGTAAAACGTGCAGATAGCAATGTCTTGATTTGATTGGGAGGGACAGATGAGAAACTGGGCAAAGAGCAGAAAGAACAGGCCTCGGGGATCAATGGCAGCAGGACAAGCCAAACCGGTTTTAACATTAATAATGCTGCACTACTTTCCAAACACAGCTATCATCAACTAGACACCAGCTTTGCCAATCAGGAGGCCTCTGAGCATGATTGCTTTAAACCAGCAAACAGAGCCCACAAACAGCACGAAGCCTCCCCCACCCCTCCAAGCAATCCTCTGCCAGCAGCTTCTGGGTTGGATTTCTGCTCCTCCGTACTGCTGAGGACACACAAACACGATGCGGTGCTGCCTGAAGACTTTTTCTGCATAGTTCAAGGCACAAAAGTAGGACAACTGCAACAAGCCTGCAGCCCACTAGCACTGCTACAGCCCTGCTGAGCTCTGGGCACTTGGCCCCTTTTGCAGCCCAGACAAACTGAGCAGAGCCCAAGCCTGCAGCAGAGCGAATATCCTCTGCCATGGGGGAATACCCCTTGCTTCCCTCCTGTGCTGCCAGGGGCACTTCTGGATGCTAAACGCACACGGAAAGCTCAGCAATGCCACTGCCCAAGCAAGGCAGAGCTCCTGTCCTTTGTTAACTCCACCGATCCCACATCTTGGATGCATTGATGACTTTCTGTTCACTCCCCCTCCAGCAACGTCTGCAGGAAGCCCATCCTTGCACAGCACAGAGGGGAGCATCCTGCCCACATATCCTTTGCTTTCCAAGGCACTCAAGCAGAGAGGGCTGGGGACCACCTGGTGACATCAGGCATCAGCCCCCCTCGACCTCACGGGAAGGAGGCAATGTTCTCACACAAAGCTGTGGGGCTGTTGTAACACAACCCACCCACCCACAGCCTGAGCTCCAACGTCACACTCGGGCACTTCAGTAATATTCCCCACCCTCTTACACATCCAGGATTGCTTCACACGGAGAAATCCCATTTACACCAGAAAGCTGCTCGAGGGGAAAAGAGCCAAGGCATTTTTGTTGGTACAGGTTTGGGGAAATAGTCAAGCACCAAATCACTCTCAATATCCACACACTTACATAAGCACAAGAAATACAATCCCCATCTTGTTAAGAAACAGCTACCTGTCTTCACCCTGCCCGCACGGAAAAACCAAAAGCCACATGCTGTGCAGCCCTGCACGTTTTGGCAGTGCTATTAAAAAAAAAATAAATGGGAGGAGTGCCAGCAGAACTCTCCCAAACCGTGTGTCATCCTTGTCTCCTCCCCGGCAGCCTGTAACCCAAACAATTTGTTTGGATTAGACTTTATAGTAGGCCAGTGTTACTTCTGAAGCATACACTCAATCTTAGGTAGCTTAAAATATTTACGGATAAATACTCCATGTAAGTTCTATATAAGGATTTAAAGACCACATCTGTGCAAAATTTGTTGTCTTTGCAGAAACCCGATGCTTGCAGACCAGTCCGGTCTCCAGGGACACCAAGTTGCATTTCATACCAAACATGGTCAGTGCAACTTCCAGATGCTCTCTGCCCCACAGGTTTGCCCTACTAGTTTGGGCCAGTTCCCAAACGACCGATTCACGTGCTTAATGGCAGGGATAAACACACCAGATTAGAGTAAAGTGGATTTGGGCTGCCTGGTTTTAAAGAGTAGCTGACAATTACTACAGATGCTCTCTGTGGGAGATTCCTGCTCTACAATGAGCAACCCCCCCCCCCAAACCCTGTGCCCCCACCAGAAAGGGGCATCAAGTTCTGATCTGCCCACCCAGCCTTTAGTCCAAAACAAACCTATGTCGATGATTAAACCTACTTTGGGAACCCCTGAACTCCTACAGTTACCTTAATCTCAGCAGCTCTTTCACACTAACAGAGGAATCTGCCTTGACTGCACTATCAACAAGATAGTCACACACAAAAACAAACAAACAGCCGGGAAGCCAGAATTCCTGGATTTCTGCTTCACCACGAAGACCCCACACGTGCCAGCCTGAAGCGTCCAAAATGTTTCACCTCATTATCTGTTTAAGAGATTTTAAAACCCTCCACGGTAATGCACCATTTTTCACTCCCATGAGGACGCGAGGAAGGTTTGATAGACACAGAAAAACACCAGGTACTAGCACAACCAAACTCAGGTAAGGCTGGAAAGCCTATCCAGGTGCTGCAACGCATCGCACGCATCCAACCCACCACACATACACAAGAAAACAAGAATTAAACGACTTTCACGTCGTTGGAGATTAAAACTGCAACGGAGAGCAGCTCATTTCTGCCAGGTAGCCGTGCCCCCTGCACTGCTGTAAGCCCAGCACCCTGAGCACGGGGCAGAACAGGGTACGTGAGGAGCGGCACAGCCGCGGGGCCAGCGCGGCACCGGGCACGGCGGGCACGACGCTGCTCTGGCATCTGCCGGAGACAGCGTCCGAGCCAAGACAACCGGAGGAAGAACGGGAACGGCCCTATTGCCGTCTCCCAATTTCGCCCACCCTTCCCTTTCCCCGGAGAAGGGCAAAGAGCGGGGCAGACCGCCTGCGGGGCTGCGGTGGCACCGGCTCTCAGGCTGCTAGCGAGCGGGGCCTGAGAGCCGCAGGTCAGCCAGCCACCCCCGGGAGCCCTTCGCTGCGGGGCAGAGCCTCCCGTTCCCCGGCAGGACTCACCGACTCGGCGGCGGCAGCTCGCAGGAGGAGGCCGAGCAGCAGCGCGGCACGCAGCGGGACGCGGGGCAGCGGCATGGCCGGACCGGGCTGGGCTGAGCCGGGACACACTAAGCGACGAGCACAGGATCCGATCCGAGCGATCTCCGACCCTGCCCCGCCGCCGCCACCGCCCTTATAGCGCCGGCTCAGCACACGGGGGCGGAGCGGCGCTGCCCCCGCCCCGCCGGGAATGCCCCGCACCGACCGCGGGGCTGGGAGGAGAGCGGCTGCGGCGGGGACATCGCGGGGGAACACGGAGGGTAGCCGGCTCCGGAACCCCGCACGGCCGGCGGCCGCAGTGACTGCGTTATGGGGAGCGGGGGAAAGGAGAAAGGGAAAGGGGGTAAAGGAAGAGAGAGGGACGGGGAGGAAAAACGAAGGAAAAGGGAAAAAAGCAGCGAGAAAGGGGTCAGGAGATAAGGAAAGGAGGAAAAGGATGGGAAAGGGGAGGGAGAAGTGAAAAGGGGGGAAGAGAAAGCGAAAAGGGGGGAGAAGTGAAAAGAGGGAGGAAAGGAAAAAAGGGAAGGGAAAGCGGGGCTAAGAAGGAGGAAAAGAGAAAGTGGGGGGAGCGGGCACGCAGCATCCGCTTTTGCAGCAATCCATAAGTGACAATCTCACATTCACGGAAAACCGAGAGCCAGCCCCTGTCCCTGGCAGCGTGGTTATCGGGCGGCGTGTTGCATCACTCGGGGCTCCTCGGGAGTGGAACACGAAACCGCTTCCTCAGTCTTCTATGTAAGCAGCAAGCGCAAAAACCCACACTGATAAAGAGGTGGGGGGAAACCCAACAGCACAGTTTAACTATTTCCTTTTCTCACATTAATAACTTTGCCTGACCACAAGAATTTGCTTGACGATATCTATTTCAGCCCCTTAACCCGAGGGGCACCTGAAATACTATTACCCTACAGCCCCGTGCTCACGCTGCAGCCACACCAATTTGCACTTGGGTTCTGGTTTGTAGAGAATAAAATATTTTCTTAAGAGGGAATCAATGTACAGCAAAGCACATGTGCCGTGATCCCATCTGCCAGGTACAGATGCCAGCTCCACTCAATCTGGTTCTCAGCCTCCTCCAGCGCCACAAAGTTATCCCAAGAGAACTTGTAGCCTTTCCCCTGTCCCACCTCCAACGAAAAAGATCCCTAAGGTGAAGCAGCTTTTCCAACTGCCTGTGCCTCTGCGAATAAATAGCTGCAGAGGGTGTGAGCTGAGATCCAGACATGTTCTCAGTGTTTGCTAGGACTGTGCCTACAAACATGGCCACTGGCATGGGGATCTCCAGGCAGAACTGTGCTGAGCTGGCTGTGGAGCCTGTGGGCATAATATGAAGTGACAAGGAGCACTGCTCATGGCTTAAAAAATAGTTTAGATCTGAAGACAGCACATATGTGGATAATGGTAGGAACCAACCTGGAACAGGCTGTGGGGGAGTTTGCTAACCTGCTCTGCTCAGGACAGCCAGGTGTCATGAACCCTTCAGTTCACCTCAGCATCCAAGGCCATGAGGGAGGGATTTGTGCTGCAGGCTGGGTTACTACCCTTCCTTATTACCCTCCCTTCATCACACAGAGGAACTGATAAAAATCACTGCTGGTGCAGCCAGGGAGCCCAGCTCCCATAATTCTCCAGCTCTGGACACTCAGCAGAGGTGAGGAGCAGTAGATGGTGAGGAACAAGAGCACACAGATTGGGTCAAATGTGCAAAGAGCGATCCATACCATGACATCTGCAAGACAGGAGACAGCCTCAGCAGCGCAAAGTGGCCAGAAGTACTCCATGTCCCCAAACCCTCTAAATGCCACCTGTATTTGTGTGCATATGACCTTGACCTCTTTACACATCCTTCCAGGTAAAGCAGCCACCACAAAGATGCTTTCAAAACCAACTTTTTGTATTGTGGCTACAAATATTGCTCACTCACCTGTTAACTTCCTCTCCAAACAAACACAATTTGCTGAGCTCATTATCATACCCCTCAACACATATCCCTTCCACCAAAAAATCCCTCGCATGGCACAGGACAGTGTTTGTCCTCCCAGGGAAGTTCTGCTGTGAGAGGATGGAGAGAAGTCAGTCTGCCTGGCCCAGGGACCACACACAATGTCCATCCATGTCACACCTGCATGCACAGTCCTTCAGGCAAACTGATCCTGGGCTTCTGGAAACAGAGGAAAAAATTAAACTAAACCCTAACGTACTTTTCAACCTTGAGCACAAATTCCTGTAACTTTACTGATGACATTTTTTAAGTGCATTGTGTAGACCCACCTCCCTTCCTCACACACACGGAAACATTCTGTGACTGTATCTCAAGAGAATGAAAGGAAATGCAGTCATAAAAATTATAATATGGTTCTGTAAACTCATGGCCATAAAACAGCTGCCTTCATTTTGCCCTTCAAGTGCTCCCTTTCAAAACACTGACATTTTCCTCTCTGGAATAATGCAGAAAATCCGTGGGTATATGACACTCAGAGAGAGCAACAGGACAAATGTGCCCAGAGAGAAAAAATGCACCATTAAAATGTCCTTTCCTGAAAATTCACCATAAGGGAGAGAAGCAGAAGCAAATAAAATGCATGTTGAGAAACACATTTGTTCTGGGCAATGAATTCTCACGTTCAAGGTGTGTCAATTGCTTTCTCCATGTAAGAATTACAGTTGACAGAGAAATAATACAGGGTGGCCATCACTGTTCCTAACCCAGTGCCCAATGGTGAAGGATTACCTAAACTTCATGCTGAAAATCAAAATAAATAGCTGTCAGTTACCAACACAACACAAACATGCTGGAAGTGGAATGGGATGTCCAAATATATCCCATTGGGAGGGTGAGGGGAATCACACTTTCACATAGCACATCAAGAAATGTCTAGATAATCTTGAGAAGGCCACACAAAAGACACTTTAGATAACTTGATCATAAATTCTGTTACACTAATCAGGAAAAAAGATTCTCAGCACAGCACAGTTCCTACAGGCTCCAAGCTCAGCACAGTTCCTACAGGCAAATTTTTACAAAGAGCTTAGAGCAGGATTCTCAAGCAAAAAGAAACCTTAAGTAGAGTTTTAAAAACTCCCAACTTCCAAAGTCCATTCAGTACACTGAACTCTTTGGAAAAACACACCTGCACACCACGTGGGTGGAGGAAGATGAGTGAGTGAGTGAAAACTCTCTTCCCATGGCTTGAGCCACCTAATGTCGAATTATTTTGGAAATATGTGCTCTTAGCCTTGCTGTCCCTTTAGTAAAGGTGACCTTAGCACAACTCCTACCTTCCTGTCAAGAGGGAAATGAACTCCAGCAAAAGTAATTCAGACAGCACCGCCCTTTGTACACCAGCTGGTAAAATACGGATCACCTAAATAAACAGCTTCCTGTTTTAGGCAACGATTCCTGGGGAGGAAAACAATACCCTCCTAGACAGCTATTTTTTATGTAAAGAATCTGTGGCTAAATAGACTATTATTTTTCTACACTCCTGATATAGAAGTGACCACAATAGTTTCATGTGATCTGGGTACACCCTCAAGTCATCAGCTGTGTCCTGGGCATATTGCCACTTCTCCTTGCGCCTGCTGCTCTTCTCAACACACATGTGGCACACAGAGAACAGTCACTGGTTAAAAAGGATGTTCTAACCAGAAGTCAGGCCAGCAGCACCCACTGTGGCACCCTAGAAATCACGTCTCTATGTTTTGACATCCTTTTCCTCTTTAACACACATTCCCTTCACAGCTGTCTCCAACTTTTTGTTTAAACTAAAGAGGAACAAAAGAGAAATTAGGAAAGCCATTTAATTCCCCAATATTATTTGATTTCCAGGTCCACTTTAAACCTTATTCCACAGAGCAGGGATGTGGGGCAAGACACTCCAGAGGGAGAACACCCTTTTTCCAGAAGGACACAGTCCCCTATGCTGGAGCAGCCTGGAGGGGAGAGAGAGCTAAATCAGGAGCAGGAACAAACAAACATGACTGTGAAAGATGCCGTCACAAAGTCAGACAGAACACAAGTTCCCAGACTTATTGAGTTGCAGCACAAATGCCTTTGTGCCAGAGCAGTTCCCTGTGTCCCTATGGGTACCAGGGCAGGAGGGAGCCTCAAATCACACCTCAGGCTCAGCTGCTGCTCGATGCCTTCAGTCACAGGGCAGCAACCAAGCAGGGAGGAGCCTCAAATTCCAAAGCAATTCAAGTCAACACCTCCCAAAATACTGGCTTGCATCTTGTGATACCACGGACTTCTGGATAAATCAGATATTTGGCTGTGGAAAGACACACAAAGCAATGATACCAACAGCCCTACCTTACACTAGCTTGGAGTTTTAGTCAGCCTTGTCTAAACTGCCAACATTTTTGCTGGCAAAGGAAAGTTAGCCCTATGAGGGACTATAAAAGAAAGAGGTGAGTGAGAATTAGTATCTAAATGATGGCTTGCTTGTCTCTGAGAGCCAAACACGGCAGATTTCAGGAAAGGAAACCAATTTCTACCAAGAATTAACAGAGGAAGTGTTGAGTGTCACAATTTATGCTCAGCCATGTGTTGGCAGCCGGCTGGGATTTTCCCCTGTTCATTTCTACACTGGCAAAGGCTGGAGCTTCTGCAAAAATAAAATCTCCAAAGGCCTAAGTGAGAACTCAGCAATAGTGGCCCACATCCACCACACATGTGGTGTGGCCTTACACAGTCTTTCCTAGGAGATGGTCCGGGAACAGGGAACAAAATGTGTCAAACCTGGCTCAGCACAGAAATTCACAGAATGAGGAAAGGAAAACATACAGCAAAGCTGCATAGGGAACTTCCCATAAGAGGCATGGAAAAAACGTCAAGAGAATCTGTCAGAGATCATAATCTGAGTTCCCATAGCCAGCATACTACACACTCATGACTGATGTGAGCCTACCACCTCCCATACAACCTGAATTCCCCTTTTTATTCCTCTCCTTCCTTCTCCTCTCCTTTCCAGGTGAAAACAGCTTTTGGGGCAACACCCCAGTCCACCTAAATAGCCCAGGGAAGCCTCCTCTCCTTTTTCCAGCAAAGATCTTATCTCCAAAATACTCCACTGTCCCACACAGCTGTGGGGATTTTGCTCTTAAGTCAGTGACAATTCTTATACCTGAAGCCAAGCAAGCAGGACAGCTCACAGTGAGCCCCAGCAGCCAGGAGCTGATCACAGGTGGGGTACAGTGGAGCATCAGGGTGTCCGGCATCTGGCCATTTCATGAGGCTAAATAGAAGAAATCAGCACAGATCAGAAGAAAAAGAAACTTCTCGAAAGAAGCCAACCCAGCCCTGTTGGGAAAGGTGCTGCCAGGGCATACCAAGACTCAGAACAACATCCTGGTACCCAATGGCCTAAAGCTAGAATGAGCACAGTTGGGCAGCAGCTGCCAAGAGCCTCCACGCCTATGGGGAACTGGTCTGGAAATGAGAGGAAATACCCGGGGACAATAACTTCTTGTATGGCTGGTATTTGTGTCTTTAGCAAGGGCTGCTCAGCCAAGTTATTGAACACACTGACACCAGTGCAGATGGGCAGGGAGAGGGGCTGGGGAAGCTTATCCCCAAAATCCTCAGTTATCCCACACAGCCTTGGGAATTTCACCATTCACACAGCGACAATTCCCATACGCGAAACCAAGCAAACACCGCGGCTCGCTGGGGTCACCAAACCGAGCCCCCGCCTCCAGGAGCTGATCACGGAAGGGGACGGGGGAACATGAGGGACTCTTGTGTCTTTTTAGCAACTTTTAGCCAAGTTATTGAAGGCACCGACCCAGTGCAGGGGACAGGGCTGGGGACGCCCTTGGCAAGCAAATGTGAGAGAGCTGGAGCTGGAGACTGGGCACAGAGAGCCGGCGGGTCCCAGGTCGTAGCTGGGAATCGTGGGCAGCGGGCGGGGGTCGGAATCGGGGTCGAGAGGGATCGGGATCGGGATCGAGGAGGGTCAGGATCGGGATCGAGGAAGGGTCAGAATCGGGATCGGCCGGGGCCTGGGCAGAGGTCAAGATGGGAGTCGAGCGGGGTTGGGATCGGGATCGGGATCGAGGTCGGGATCGGGATGGGGATCGGGATCGGGATCGGGATGGGGATGGGGATCGGGATCGG